>JAUKPP010072484.1:0-16277 GCA_032273245.1 Phyllaplysia taylori
TTTTAAAAAATTACCCCCCCCCCCCCCCCAAAAAAAAAAAAGAAAAAAGAAAAAAGAGGGCAATTTCGATTATAATAAGCCTCAAACGAAAATGAGATAAGAGGGAAGATAGAGATAGAGAGTGAGAGAGATAAGCAAACACAAGCAGACAGAGAAAACGAGATAGAGAGACACAGGGAGACAAAGCGGCTGAAAAAGCGAACAAGCTGGCGCCTCTTTAAACAAATAACTTCTTATTAAGAGTGAAAGAGAGAGAGAGAGAGAGAGAGAGACAGAGAGAGAGAGAGAGAGAGAGAGAGAGAGAGAGAGAGAGAGGGAGAGAGGAAGAGAAAACAACAACATGGTTGAAAGATGAGACAAGGAGGAAAAATATATAAAGTTCCCTCGCAAGTCAGCTGTAATTATGTTTAACGAGTAGCGTATGTTTTCTGCCAGTAATATGATATTATGTGCTTTTTAACAGTTATATATTAAATGTTCTCCACAGAAAGAGATAAAAAGACACGAGGAGGTATCAGTTTGCTGTGGATGTGGTTCTCCAGGGTTCTTCGACATACGTTACATTGTTGGTCGCCATGGTTACGTGCCTGGAGAAAAGATGATGGTGGACATCCGGACTAGAAACTTCACAAACAGCATCGTGCACCTTTTGTTACGGTTTAAAAAGGTGGATATTATAATATATAGCTTATACCTGAAATAAGGATCAAAGACGATCAGAATATTTAAACTTTCTAGCATTTGCACCATAAAGGATGTTTTTTTTTAGGTTTGGTTACCAGTTTTACGTCCCCTGCAACACTGTAAGTTCATATAAGAGACGGGCTACTTCCACCTTGCCTGTCAGGGACAACCCAGACTAGGGAAAAAAAATTCCAGCAGAAAACCCCCCCAGATCGTCCGCGCTCTGGGATCGAATTCGGGTCCTCAGAATGACCATTACACCACAGCGCAGGTGGGTGTCTACGGGTATACGTTTGGGAATTATTCGTATGTTTAAAAAAAAAAATGTAGGCCTACATGTGTATGCGGTGTCAATTTTTTACTCTTTCCCATCCTGTTTTCTTCTTTCATTCCTCATTTTATGCCTGTTTTCTTTCTAAAATATCTGCATTCTGGTTGACTATTGTAACTTTCACAACTGTTTGTTTTCTTTCTAAGATAGAGTTAGTACATTATGTACCTACGCAGCTTTATGTTTCTGCATTTTTATTTCTATATTGTCCATAGTCTTTGTCTGTGCATGGCTCTTATGCTGACATTTAAAAACAAAACAAAACAACAACAAAAATAACAACAACAAAACCCCCTATCCCCAAAACAACATAAAAAACAAACGAACAAAACCTACTTCTACCATCAACATTAACTACAAAAAAGGGAACAAAGACAATTGAACGTGAGTATATCCAAGAGAGACAATTATGATCGCTACCAGAATATGAGAAGTAAAGCGGTTGTTTCCCTTTGCTTAGAAAACTGCTGCAGGCCGTGCCTGCACCAGATTCTCAACGGAAGTTTCGCCACTATCCTTGCTTTCCTTCATTTATTCTCCTCCCAACATTCAGCGTAGTCCATGCACAAATACACAGACAGACAGGCACAATTAGTACCTCTTTCCGCCCGGCTCTTCTCCTCTCTACCACATTCCTGCCCCAACGCCCTCCATAAAAAGCATACACTCTTTTACATCACGCCTACTCATCAACGTATTCACACGATATCAAACTCTCCACCTCGTCTCTCTCTTTCTCTTTATCCCCCCCCCTCTCTCTCTCTAACTAACGCAAAGTAAAGATGTTCTCAAGAACGTCTCTCCCCATAGGTTTGTCCTTTTGGCATCTCCCACACTCCTAAGGTCTGTCATTGTTTGCAGATATAACAGTCAGTGCAAATGCCAATGAAACTAGAGCCTGTGTACATTAATTTCGCTATCACCTCCAATTGACATTTCGCAAAAAATTGACCTTATTCCCATGACTAACCCGAGACCTTTTCGGTACATCACGTGTTGTAAGATCACTTCCCCTTAAAGATTGTTAAAATTCTCCAATGTTTTCTATTGGGTTTTTGTTTTAAACCCCTTAAAATTGCAGTGGCGTCAGTAGTCTAGTGGTTAGACTGCCGGACTCTTAATCAGAAGGTTGCGGGTTCGAATCCCAGCCCGTGCCCGACGTTGTGTCCTTGGGAATGGCACGTTTTTACAAATTTCCTCCACTTCAACAAGGTGTGAATGAGTACCAGGCTATAGGCAGCGAACGATCTTGTCCGTATGTTAGTACTTTAGCGCCTGTAAAATGGCGGCTCGCACTGTAGTATGCTTCCTAGGAAGTTGAGAAGGTTTCTGAATGACTTGGTTTTTATTTTAAAACACATAGAGCCTACTTTCAAGCGGGGATATGCGTTACATGCATGCAGTCACTATTATAATTATTATTATTATCATTATTATTATTATTATCATTATTATTATTATTATTATTATTATTAATCAAACATTGAAGCATCAATTTAAAATACCCTTAGTCCATCTCCGATTGGACAACAGTTTGAGCCAAGACAAGAAGACAAGACCTGAACAACAAATCTATTTCTTAATAAATTTAAGTTAGTATTAAGATCCCATAAGGAATTTTTTGGTTTTCGAACCATAATATGGAGCAGTAGTTAGTCTTAAATTAAAACTTTTACACTTTTGCAGTGTAAAGTCTTCATCAAGCGTAAATAATATGGAGCAACAGATACCGAAGACCAACGCTATCTTTCATATCACCCTCGGAGCCATCAATCTTTGTCACATTCCAAGAAAATAGTTCGATCCCCTTTTCGGTTTTTATGCTAGAAAAAAACGCAGTTTTATTTTATATTGCAGTGCATTTAGATGCAGAAATGCCCCCTCCTCTCCGGGAGATCCTGCTGTTGCTACTATTTTCTTCGAGTATGGGACAGCTGTATTGATGGTTATTTTCTTTTATATCACGAATGCTCTTATATACACAGAGTACCATATACCACGCAAAAGGCAAACAAGTCAAAGTGGACAAGAAGCTCCACGAAGGGGAGAAGATCCTCGAGTCTGCCGAGAGCCTCAAGTGGAACCCGGAAATTCCTGTTCCGCCATTACCTCCAACAGGGCTAGGGGGCAGTCGCGTCATCGATGTGCGATACTGGCTAGAGGTAAGCATCAGCTTGATTTACGTATGAACAATTTTTTCTTCTTCTCTGAGAATTTAAGAGACTGGTGTTCTAGTGCCTTACCATAAGCAGGCATTGAGGTTATTAGGCTCTGGGAGAGATTCATGGGCGATTCAATTCTTCTCTTGGAGCCCAACTTGACCAAGTATTTTTTCCTCCACTTCGCCCTATAAAAACAATAAACACACACACAAACAAACAAACAAAACAAAAACAAAAGCAAAAACAAAAAAACACAAAAAAGCGTAAAAATAACAACAACAACAACAATAACAACAACAGCAGCAGCAGGAGTAACAACAACACAAGCATAACAACAACAACAACGAAATGTCTTTCCTCTTTCGGCACCCCCACCCACCCTCTAAAAGTGGGGTTGGGGTTGGATGGTGGCAAGTAGTCATGCGAAGTTAGTTGATGGAGAATGTAGCTTGTACAGCAGCAATGAAACAGGGCATTGGAACAGCAGGCCCCTGCACTGTATCCTTGAGCAATATACATGACAATGTCTACATCAATCCCAGCTTTTAACGATAATGTTTAACTCCGACTAGATATGATGTGTATGGAATTATGGAAAACTAATGCTGATGTATAGTTATAGTGCATCTCCGAGTTGGCCGACCATGTATCTTTTGCTTGTGCTGCCAGTTGATTGATATAAACTGATTGTAAAGCGCATAGAGTCTGCTTTCAAGCGGGGATATGCGCTATATAAACGCATTAATTATTGTATAAACATGGCGTTGAAACTCATCTTCCTCCAACGAAGATATTCATAGTTGGCACATAGTAATATTTATTATTTTATTATGTATAATTTAATAACTATCATAAATGTCTTAGTATTTTCATCTTACTGGTGGCTGCGGTAGTCTAGGGGTCTGGTAGCCGTACTCGTAATCTGAAGGTTGCGAGTTCGAATCCCAGGTCGGGCCCGACGTTGTGTCCTCGGGACAAGCAATTTACACTATTTTCCTAATTTTACCCAAGTGTGAATGGGTACCCGGTTATAGACAGGGAACGACCTTTTCCGTATGTTAGTGCTTTGGCGTCCGTAAAAAGCAGCTTGCACTGTATGCTTCTCAAGAAGTTGAGAAGGTTTCTGAATGAGTTGGTCCGCTGGGGTAATCGTGATTGTTAAGGGCATAGAGCTTGTTTTCGAACAGGGAAATGCGCTACGTAAATGCAATCTATCATTATTACTATTATCATTATTATTATTACTACTATAATTATTATCATTATTATTAATTATTATTATCATTCTTATTATTATTATCATTATCATCTTTTTCTGCTGCTTTTCCTAGGTGGAGATGTTTTCCAAGGCATCATGTACAGACTCAATACACTTTGTGGATGAGATCAGGATAGGGACACTGCCATTGAATCACGTGACAACAGCCCTACCAGTGACGCAACAACCTAGCCGAGACAACTCTCGCTCCGGTCTGCTCCCGATTGGCTATCCGACACCGGGGATTCAGAGCTTACGCGCTCCCGGAAATGGTAAATTGCCACACTGTAAGGGTTCAAATTCGCCACCACTTCAAACAAAAAAGACGTAAAGGAAAATAAACCAAAAAACAGCAACAACAAAAGCAACAGCAACAACATCCCCAAAGAAACCAAACAACAACAGCAACAAAAACAACAACAGCAAAAACAACATTTTTTTTTTATAAAAAAAAGAGAAGAGAATGGAGGTGTTAAACACTCCTGTACCTGTTTGCAGTCTGTCTCCACAAGCTCCTCTCTGAACCTTACCTCAAATCATAGCGTTTCTCTGTGAGAAGGGGAAAGGCGGCATCGGACAAGAGCCCTTTCTAATCAATGCCTTTCCCTAAACCTCTGTTAGACTTCCATTTAGTAAATAGACAAGAATAAAAGTGGCTCTCCAACCGAGATGCTGCAATATTGGATTCCAAAGGATTCGGCAGAGTTAGTAACTCGTGAGGAAATATGGTATGGCAAGAAAACCCTGCCTTCATTTTTGTATGATCTTTCCATTTAATCTGGTGAAGGAAGGCGTCCTGCCACAAATTTGTTCATCTCACCCACAACATTGAAAGTCTACCTTAAACCAAAAAACACCATGAAACATTAATAAAATATAATCTGCATTCTAGTTGAGTATTGTAACCCTTCCATTTTGGGCATGTTGCTTTCAGCTTTGTTCTTTAATTCTGTGTTATCGTTTTGAAAATTCCTTTAAAGCATTTAACCTGTCATAGCAACCTTCAGTGATGTTTATCATAATTTTGACTATTTTAAAGCTATTTTGTTTGTGTTAATAATTTTTTAGATTAGTTTATTGTTTTTACAAATCAGTTACTATTATTATACAAGTTATATGATTAGATCTTTTATGATTATTCTGATCATTCTATCTCGATTGTTCTGGAAAATCGAAGCTGTGCCATTTACAGTTCTAAAGGCACTGCTAATGCCATAGATCCGGGTCGTAAGAAACTTGAACATAGTATGAAGCGGTTCTATTGCAATGAACTGTCAGTGTATGGAAAGATCGTATGGCAAGTTTGGCCACTGCAAATGTGTTAAAAAAGATTATTGCAACCAAATGAATGAGAGGCGGTGTGCTACATCACTACATCTACGTTCAATAACAGCCATTTACTCTTGCTTTCGACAGGAAAATTCTTTATATCAATGCAAGCTATTATTATCATTATTGATAATGATTATATGTTTATTATCATTTCTGTTGCTTTTCCGAGGTGGAGATGTTTTCCAGGGCATTATAATGTACAGACTCAATACACTCTGTGGATGGGATCAGGACAGGGACACTGCCATTGAATCACGTGATGTGAAACAGAATAGTAATTTTAGCAAGATATAATCGATCAGTGTCAGTAGTAGGTCTAACTGTTTTTTAAACAGAAATCCCCAATCTTCATTGTAAAAGGGAGATCTAATTCAATACCGCCCTACTTTCTGTTTCAGCAATGAGCCCTCGAAATAATACCAGCTTGAACTGGATACCAAGCGACGGCACTTCCGGAGGATCAACCAATCGCACCCATGCTTACAATGGTCACGTGATGCACCATAGCCAATCCACTTCCTCGAATTCATTAGCTTGGTGAAGTTATGTGCTGTTATCATAACTGCATAGCTTTGGTAAAGGAGGCACGATGCTTTGTCTGTTGGCCATATTAGACTCTTAAACAATTGGCAGCAATCAAGTGACTTTCATCACAACTTCAGAAAGGTGGCTTGATGTGGTGGTAAGACAAATACGTGGCCTTGTATATAAAACATGGATATGCTAGACGTCGAACGTCGGAGGCTTTGCTTAAGTGAGCTTCATTAGAAGAAATTCATTTGCATATTATCACAGAATATTCTTATCAATAAATGACTTCAATGTACTTAAATCTGTAGAAATTTCTATACGGCCTGTTTGTGAAATACAGCAATTAAATGTCCTGTACAAAACATTGTTAGAATCGTGTTGCTCTCCATTCCTTCAAAGCGCCTCTTTTTCACTCTTTTTTCCTCAGAGAGAAATTCCTATGTGCAAAGGCGAACAGCCGAGATGGTTAAAAAGATACTGTCACTTAACTGGTAAATTGAAATGCTTCGGCATGTCGGATAAGAAAAGCTGATTGACCTTAATCTGTTGATTACTCGCTCTCAAAACTGTTTTCAACAGGTTGTGTTTGAAGCTACTCTAATATAATTCAACAGACTGCTGCGTCTCCGTGGAGCAATAGGATGCATAGTATTTGTCAGCTGAATGTTATGTCGTTCTATCTAAAAACATTTCCTTGATAAAGTAATAATGATATTTGATATCTACTGTGCAATTATCGTGTATTGGCCCTTTAGAAGATTTGTGTAAAGAACAAAATAATAGTCTGAGGCTCGCACTCCATGAACATCGGGCCCGATGGTTAGACCAGACAATTTCAGCCCATACTTTGGGTAAACTAAGTCACAGCTAGTGGTAATTTAAACGATTTACCTTCCAACCCAATAATGTGCCCGACATTGGTCGGCTCAGTAAAACAAATAAAAAAGATAGAAAGTCGAGTCTGGTCAACCGGTAGTGTGGTCATAGCCTTAGCCTTAAGCTGAATTTATAGCAAACTGGAAAAGTGGGAAATCGCTCGCGCAATAAACTCGCTGCAAATGATCGCCAAGCACACATTATAGACGAAGTGTTCTGTCGGTAACGTTAATTGGCTTCGAGTTCATTGCGTAGAAAGATTTCCCGCATCTCTTGTATGCTATAAATTTGTGCTAAAACTGGGACTTCAACTCTCTCATTTTCTTGCAAGGCAAATATTAATAGTCTGTTCGTTTGTTTGTTTAGGGAAGTTTTAACGACGCTGTTTGCACTACGACTATAAGGCCGAGCGTCCATTTACATGCTTTGTCAGTTGCACGCCAGGCTCATATGCAAATGAGCTTGTTTTAGTCAGTTACTGACGTCCTTTGCTTGACTACACGATTTTCCTGCATGTAGGTTTTTTCGTCAGCCGTACAGAAGAAACTGGCGCCGCTCAAGATAAGTAGCTTCTAACTATCAGCTCAGAGAGTAGATTTGGGCAACAGCAACATAAAGAAAGGAGCAGGCCTACAAGGAGCAGACCACCCCAGAGCTCCTTCTACTTTTTTCTTGGTGATGCTATGGTCCTAATCTACTCCCTGGCACTAATATGACCTTATAGCGTTGATAGTGCCGTAAAGCCTCAAATAAACAAACAAACAAACAAACACCAGAGCGCCCACCAACCAGCCACCGTCGCCGTGGTGTAGTGGTTAGGCGCTTCGCCTATCACGCAATGGACGTGAGTTCGAGGCCAGCGTTGAGTAGTTTCTTTGATCGAGTATATCTCTGTTTTTCTGCTGGGACAATGTCCCTCTCCGCCCGGGTTGGCTATAACAGACAGGGTCGAAGTTGCCCGTCCCTTAAATGACCTAACAGTGCCCCAAGGGACGTTAAGCCGAAACCAAACCAAAACTATAATTACCAAGATCTGCCTCTCAAAAGGAACTCCACAAAATGTGAGACACCACAAGATCCGATAATATATCATCCAATTTCATATTGTTGCGTTGGTCAGCAGGATGGACAAGTGTTTGGAATGTATCGGACTACAACTTAAAAAAGGCTGAAATAATAATTGATCGCATCTACGGTGTCATATAATTGAAGGGATTTTTAAAGGGGGGTTCAGTGAACCACGGGGCACAGTGGACCACTCAAGCTGGAGACTAAACTAAAAGCCCAGTGCAATTTGGTACATGAGAAAAAAGAACTTCGGAATCCTGTCCATCCATTCAATTTCGGTTTTGTTGTGAACCCAATTTTGAATGTT
Source organism: Phyllaplysia taylori (assembly GCA_032273245.1). Classification (NCBI taxonomy): domain Eukaryota; kingdom Metazoa; phylum Mollusca; class Gastropoda; order Aplysiida; family Aplysiidae; genus Phyllaplysia; species Phyllaplysia taylori. The sequence goes on from JAUKPP010072484.1 coordinate 8,550, forward strand.
GCCAGAAAATATATATTTGCTGCATAAAAGGTGAGTAGGACCATATTTAGAAATAACAACAAATCGGACTTAGGAAATTAATCGTGCGCTATACAGGTATGTATATTAGCCTCCATTTCATACTTTGTTAATTCAAATGCATTTGTAATAAAGCTAGTTCGATAAACTGTGCCGCACAAGAATATGGAATAAAAAAAAAGCAAATTTTATCTTGTTGATCATGTCCTTAAAGAGCATCAGGAGAAGAATGCTTTTGAGATAGTTTTATAGAGAGTAGTGTTCACATATTTTGTAAAATCTCAGTGTTCCCCGTACGTTCCAGTGTGCCCCACCGACTGGTCTAGTGTGCTCCATGTACCGGTCCACTGTGCCCCAATGTACCGGTCCACTCTGCTCCATTAAGACACAATTTTAAAACGGAAATGTTAACTTTCCTGTAAGAGTTCGTCACTTGGTTAATTAATCTTTTTTCTTTTAGCATTAAATGAAAACTACCTGCCAAAACTTTCAGATTGTGGTTGCCTCTGTTAGTTGTCTTTTTTTTTTACAAAATGTTGGACTTTCTTGTGTTAAAAGGTTGGTGGACCACTGTGCCCCACCTTCTCATACTTACTACAATGAATGTAAGAATTGGTTGCAAGTGGAATATATTACGGAGATGATGAATTTTTAAACAAAATAACCTTTTATGAGCAGTCAGTGCTTAAATAATGTGTGCTACAATCATACGGAAATTAAAAAAAATAAATAAAAAAATAGTGCACTTACTTTGATTTGTATAAAATCTCTTTGAAAATGGAAAACAGTAGCAACCGTCTCGAAATCGCTTAATGTGACTTACACTTTTCTTGGACTCGCCCATCAATTTGTAAGTTACTGTGGCCTTCTTTTTATCATAGGATATCAGGTCAAGTAAACAATTCGCGTTATCAAATATCAATAGCACAAAGGAACGGACTTCGCAGACAATCTAACGAGCATGCCTCCTTGCATGTTTGCTCGCTTTGTTGGAGTTTTAAGTCGCTATTTAAATCAAAGTTCTCGAAAAAACAGAGAACGTCTTGTATTAATTCAATACCAAATTGACACAAAAGCTCCGTCCAAATACTCACCGCCTCCAATGTATTTCATACCATAGGGCCATTTTAAGATAACACTCAACGACCTATAAGCTAAACACTAAAAATAGCATGCGAATAAAGAGAAAATTGAATGGGAATAATTGGCCATATTTCTCCCTCCGTTCAATTTCTTATCTCTCTTCCTCTCTCTCTGTCCCTACACACGTATCTGTCGTTGAATGCCCCTCTCCTTCTAACCCTTTTGTTATAAATGCCATAATATAATATGCACCCGTATGAACCTATCAATAAAGGTCAAAGACAAATTACGTCGTATTCTTGAGTCGCTGATTTACATCAAACGTATTTAATATAATCGCTTTACCGTGACTGGCTTCTGTGATGCAATGGTCTGCATCAACTACTGGCGCACACAGAGGACGAGAGGTCGAGCTCCCGGCGAGGGGTTCTTTCTATTGGGTATCTTCCTGCTTCGTTTGAGGTGGTAATTATTTTATCCCTCTCAGCTCTAGGTTCTAACGAAAAATTAAAAGTATCCCTCTTTACACAAAATTTTTCAATATTGCAAGAGGCGTAATTACAAAGCAAAGACATTAGATTTCCTTTGTTTCAACAACTGTGACGTGAAGGGAGCTCTCTGTGTTAAATACAATCCACGCTCAATTAACCTCTTATTAATGAACATGTTGAATGTGCCTGCAAGAACCCTGAGAACTATCCTAACATTATGACGAGGGAAAAACTGTAGAGGTGTCATGAAAATGTATCTTCATTAAACTTTCAGAGCAGGAACCAGAAAGATAGATTACTGCTATTTTTGTTACAGGCCTTAGTAAAAGAAACCTCTCTCAAACATCTTCGACTGATTGTTGTGACGTGATAATTCTACAGTATTTGACTTGTCACTCCTAGCCTCGGAAAGTCCAAAAGTCGTTTCAAGATAGCTATAAAGACGGATCATCGTGACTAACAAATGCACCCATGAAAATCGCGAATGCTAAGTCTATTACAATGTGTGGTGGCTATTGTATTCATGAGATGAGATAAAGGACTTTGAAGTGTGCTGTCATGTGAGTGATTAGACGATGATTTCTGTCCACTGTAGTCCAGTTTACTGATACCGCGGTCTGCCCAATGGCCATTACATAACGACATAACGTTAGAGACTGTAGCTATGTGGATAACAAGGAGGCCATGATATTTAATATACACTTCACGTGTTGATGGACAATCGAGATAGATAATGCCGATGACCTTCTCAATGCAAAAACTCAAATCCTACGCAAAGGTGTGTCTATACAATTTCTGAAAATTGTTCTTTCCATTTCTTTTTACAAACTTAGAAGAGCACTATCAAGTACTTAATCTTTTTTACTTTTATTTATTATTTTATTTATACAAAACAATGAATCTCTGACATTTTTGCTTTCGAAACTATAAGAGTCATGGACGAGAACTTGTAGTGTAACTCAGTGAAATTTGAAATGAGTAAATCATTTACACTTATGCAAGATGGAGTTGTAAGAAGTTCAAGGAAAGAAGCAAAAAACATCTGTACCCGACGTAATCAACCCATTGGTACATGATATCACAATGATCTCTCAACTGGTTGCAACAAAGATGCCTACATGAATGTACACATTGAAATGGATTAAATAATAGTCTTTAAGGAAGAAAATACAGGTAGGCTTACAGAGGTAAGGTATTCCTCTCTTTTGCTAGTGGGCTAACTACCTGATTTATAATGGCGATGACAATATAATAATAACAATAATAACAATAATAGTAATAATAATAATAATAATAATAATAATAATAATAATAATAATGATATCAATAATAATAATAACAACACAAATAACATTAATGATAAAGAATTCTATAAAGAACAAAACAGTCCATTAAACAAACAGAACAAAATCATATTTAAAGCCAAAAGAAAAGCAAGAAAAAATTATCACATTTGATCACGTTGAATTTTAGAAAATGAAAACGAGTTAACCCTTGAAGTACAAATGAAGTTGAATACAGTAATGATTCGCTTGCAGAAAAACGTTCCAGCCTCTTCTTCCTACGACATGGTGTCCTGAACGACACACTTTTCACCATTCCCAATGTATCCATAGGCTGTTATCCCCATCTCGTGGCACGGCCGAGGCACCGCGACCAGTCTTCAGACATCATTCCTGGGGGTTGTTCATCACTCTACAACACAGCCCGCATCACAACAGCAACGCTTACCATGATTGTAGCAGTGGCGGAGCTGGGGATATAGAAGGTCAAAGCACCATTTTAAAATCTTGGCCAAAGCCATATCATTAATAAATGGCTCACATGAATGATATGGCACAAGAGTTTGTCCATCAAAAATACAACCAGTACATTAATGTGAGCAATGGACCGACAAAACTGCCCAAGACCACTACACGAAACTGTCATCTCACTACCACGCGATAGGATGAAAAATGCGAAGTGAAAATCTTGTAGACGTCTTTCATTCGAGCGTCGCACATAGCACGATTACCGTTTTCTGTGTATCATTTAATTTATTTTCGCGAACGATTGAAATTCGCTATTTAAGTCCCCCTGCGTCATTATGTATTATCGATAACTATATAACATATTATATTTGTCTGTCCACATTTCTTGCAGACGTCTCATTTGGAAGTGCCCTTGAGCAGAAACCCCGCAGCGCGCGCTGTGTGCAGTGGATGAGTGTGCAATAGTTTGTAAAAGGCATAGGGCTTATAAGTGGACCAGTGCTCAACAGATGTATAAGGATTCAAATGCGGTTGGCCCAGCGTCTAATTAACGATTTATTTGAATTAGCAAAAACCTGAAAAATGTGCAAAGCTTGTGGACTTCAGTTGCGCGCGAGAAAACCCGATGCACAGTAAGTGACAAGTAGACACATTTCAAAGGGCACTATGGGACATAGAAACGTAATGTAAAGACATCGTTAGTTAGGAAATTGATACAGTTAAATTTGCCAGAAAGATGTGAAGAGTCTTTCTGAGGGTTCAGGATTTGCATGTTATTTTTCTTTTTTTAAAAAGGACTCTTTAATAGGAGAAGTTACGCCGCGATCCTGCACATTCTTGCTCAGTGCTGACCTTTCAACGCCGTAAATGAAAAAGAACTTTGTGAGCAAAAGTAAACAAAACTGGTTGTTGAAAAAGACGGTACGGTTTGAATCAGGATCAATACAGATGTTTTTTTCAGGAAGGGACGGAAGAGGAAGTTTTGCCAAGATGTCTTATTGTATATTTCCGAACTGAAATATGTGGAGAGCATTTTGTGTGGATTTGGATGACACGACGTGGCCTACACAGAGAAGGGAACAGAAGGTTATAACAATTCCACTGACTTGACGACCTACAAGGTCAAGATTGCAACCCACTGCTCGACAGTAAATGGGCTAGAAAAACGTGTCTTCTGTCTATATGATATGTGAAATGGCTAACAAGTCCGGTGCAAGCTGAATTTTTGTTTTAGAATTCATTGGTTCACGCGACTCCTCCTGAAGCACTATGACATGACCCAAGAAGAGGGTACTCCAATTTTAAGCCCATCATCCGAAAGAACTCAGACCTACTATAAAACACCGCTCTCCCCCTTAAAAAAACATCCAAAGAAAAATATCCTCCCTCTATCTGCAGTAAGAGCGGGGTTAATCTGTGGGTCTACTGCCTTCAAAGGAGCCCAACTTCCGTAAGAAACGAACGTTCCTGCAGGTTGACAGGCATGGTGGATGAAGGGAGGGGCCATTTTTTTTTTTACAGCGGTAAACATTAAAATGATAAAATAGAGCAAACATCACAACTCCCTGCTTCCCAGGAGGCGGAGATGGCTCCGGGTTTCCCTTCATCCTGCAAAGATAGCAAAGCTTATACAGCCTGCTCCGTAAAATGTCCAATATGTTCTCTATAAACATCATCATCATTATAATGATAGAGCAAATGGCATGCACGCAACATAATATTATTATGCATCCGGGTGGAGCTGGTAGTAGTAGTGACCCCCGGAAATTTGTTTACCAAGTGATGGGAAAGAGAGTGTGGCGCATTTGCATGACCTTTGCGGTTACCATGGTACAAGTTATGGAGAGAAAAAAGGCGTAAAAAGGAAGGCACGAAAAAAAATAAGTTAGTTTAAAGGAAGAGAGATAGCAAGCACTTGTTAAAGCCGTAATTGGGCTTAGAAGCGGAGACACGTTTCTATCTATTTCCAGTGAACACAATGGTAAATGTAAATTGCTTTTGAGAGACGTTGATTTTAGAATGACTAAGAATTCTTCTGCGCGTAGAAAGTAAACTTCTGTAGTTTGGAAGGCGGAAAGTCCAACAACGTGCAGTGAAATTTATCAAAGCACAGGCAATAATGACGCAAAGAGAGCACCAAGTTATGAATAGCTATAATAAAAATTCGCCAGTGAGGAACAGGACATTCCTATTATCTTTATGAAAAAACCCCACCCGTAAAGGTCTTATGCAAAGTAAATGAAATATGATTCTCCTTCCCATTTACTGGCGACGTGACTTTCTACTTTTCTTTGTTCTGTTGACGTCATTTGCTTTATTATTATTTCACGGAGTCGGCGACGGCGCTGTTTTCTTTTTCTCAACACTATTGAGCGCGCACTGAACTGCGGAGATTTACTTCAGATAATATGTGTACTTCCGTCTCCTATTTATTCATGCCGGTCCTTTCGTTATACAAGTATATGATTTATAACGTCCTTTAATCAAATTCCGTCCGTTGTGGTATTAAGCTTTATATTATTTGCCATAGCTGTCTCTTGATATCAAGGTACCTTGTCTGCTCAGTTTGATAACCCATTGTGAGCAGATTTTTATTGAAACTCAATCTCATTGAAAACATAATTTTATTAGAAACTTGTGATTAAACATGGCGTTATCGTGAACTATAATATAGCACGTCTTGTATTTATTAATTCCTTGGAAATCAGATAAAGCTGAAACACCTGTATAAACTAAGTGCTAGGATGATACAACATGTGCATAAGGGCACTCCCAAAGAGCCAACGGTTCTCAATAATTAAAAACTGCAGAGGACATTGTAAAAAAGGCAGCCGCAGCTATCGAGGCGTTCACAAAGGGATATAAATAAAGTGTCCTCAGGAAAATCGCAGTAACTTGAATAGTTTTAGAACTATATTATTGTATTTTGTGATAACAAAGGTAATCTACGGCTTAAAACTGCACTTTGATTTACAGAGGTATGGCTTCAATACAAGGTAAACAGGTTCAACAAATCAAGCCCCTTATAACATATTAAGTTTTACACTGGTAGGCAAATAATTTTAGACAATGGGAGTACAGCAACTGGACATATTATATTATGTTAAACTAAAGCTTGGAGATCCGCGTGGACGGCCTGGGATGCTGACAGGTGAAAAGGGGGGTGGAGGAGGCGACGGTGACCGTGTCACTTCATACACTTAGCCCATTTTCGAAGGTGAAGCTTATAAAGAAGTAAAGACGCAGAAGATAAAAGCGGATGTTCTTTAAAAGTTGAATTCAACATAAAATCTACGTCTCCGGAGAGAAAACGTAATGTAAAAACATCGTTAGTTAGGAAATTGATACAGTTAAATAATAAGCAAGATGATGCGAAAAAGAAAGATCTATATGAAATTAAGATGTTGTGAAAAATATATGTTCCCATACACCCCATGAAGGGGCTCCATGTGCCTTCCTCTCTGTCCTGCTCTTCTCGTCAGCAGAGAGGAAGAAGTTGTGGGCGCAATTTCAAGCTGTTGTTTCTAGTAAGATTTTAAATAGTACATGTAGATCTACGTCTTACAAAGAAAGAAACAAAGAGACAAGTGCTGAAGTGGAGAATGGACTGGAAGTTGTTCTTCCCTTAAAGCTATTAATTAATGAGATAGTATTTATTTAAATTTAATAGTCTAAATTATTATTTTTTTTACCTGAGAGAATTTGCTGAGCCTGGAGTAGTATTTGGGGGCTTTGTGGGCTTCGTGGTTTTCGTCGGTGCTGTTTTTGCTGTTGTTTTGGTAGCCGGTTTTTTAGGAGTTGTCGATCGAGTTGTTTTGGCTGAGGTTGTCTTCTTAGAAGTTGTTCCAGTTGCTTTCGGGGTTGTAGTATGCTTCGCGGTGGTGGATGCAGTGGGCTTCGCGGAAGTAGATCCAGTTGTCTTGGCGGAAGTCGTTGCAGTTGCTTTTGGGGTTGTAGACTTAGTGGTCTTCGAAGATGTGGTTCCAGTCGTTTTTTTCGATGTTGTTCCAGTATGCTTTGTGGATGCTGTCGTTGATGAGCCAATGTTCTTATTCTTTGTGGTTTTAGTCGGTCCTGGAGAGTGTGGTGTCGTAGATTGAGTGCTTGAGGGATTACCTTGGACGCAGGCAAACGGGCTCCTGAGCTCAAATTTCTTTGAAAGAAAAAAGAGGAAAATGAAGAAAATCATAATATAAAATTTTGATATATAAGCAAGCTCAAAAGGAATTGGACTACAGCAATTGAAAACTCGTGGGCAAGCGGACAGCAGGACGAGTATTAAAAAGTGAACAGTTTTAACATATCCTGATACACCGGTAGTCAAATAATTTTAGTCAACTGTACATAGGCTAAAGTAAAATTTGGAGATCTGCGTTGATGTTTTC
>JAUKPP010072595.1:0-16271 GCA_032273245.1 Phyllaplysia taylori
TTAATAAGGCTTTGGGGGGGGGGGGAGGGGGGAGAGAGACAGACAGACAGATGGGCAGTCAGGTAGATAGACAAGTGGACAGGCAGACAGACAGACAGACAGACAGACAGACAGCCAGGCAGGCAGGCAGGCAGGCAGGCAGGCAGGCAAGCCGGGAGTGAAGGGAAGCACGAGGGAAAGAAATACATAAGAAAGATTAATGTGGCCAATGAAAAGAGAAAAAAGTAAAAGAGGATTGTAAAAAAGATTAGAAGAGATCGGAAGAGAAAAAAGAGAAGTAAAGGGAGGAACGAAAATATTAAAGTAATGAATAAATGGATGAGTGAATGAATCAATTTATTCATTTATGTATTTATTATAGAGAACTACTATAGGGTTGATTCAGGAGAGGAAAAAGGCTAGAGTATTTTATAAAAAATTATGGAAGGAATAGGTAGTGAAGAGAGAGAGAGGGGGGGGGTGGACTGTGAAAAGACCCATAATTATCATTAAACTTTGAACAACAACAACAACAATGGCAATAACGACAATAAGAACAACTTGGCTCTGTTTGGTTACCAGTTTTACGTCACCTGCAACACTGTAAGGTCATTTACGAGACGGGTACACATCGACCTTGCCTGCCAGGGCCAACTCGGGGTTAGAGAGAAAAAATCCCAGCAGAAAAAATACCAGATTGTCCACGACCGGGATTGAACTCGGGTCTTCCGCATGACAGGCAAAGGATAGAACCTTTACACCGCAGAACCGGTACAACAACAACAGCAAATCTGACACTTAAATAACACAACAACGGCAACAAAGTCAATAACGTGTCCGATCTGTAAAGCGCCTGCCTACAAATGAGGAGGTCCCGGGTTCGAATCCTGGACTTTTCCTATTGTAGGTGGACGTAAAGTTCAGGGGGCGGATCCTTCTCCTAAAATGAATGACCGCACAGTGTTGCAAGGGGTGTTAAATCAAAACCAACCAACCAACAACAAAGACAACAAACAATGACAGAAGTGTCAACAAAAGCACAGTGGGGTCTCATACCTTCACGGTGGCAATGAGCACCACTATAAGCCCCACCGTCAGGAGCACATCGCCATAGACGTCTGCTAACGCCTTCCGACAACCCTTGGTGTACACAGTCGTCTCTTCCTGTGGTTTGTAACCCTGGACAGAGAAAGCATATTATAGTATCGAAAACGGCAGCTATCAGATTTGTGTGTTTGTTTGTTTGTTCAGGTTTTACGGCAATATCGGTACTGCAATGTCATTTTAGCGCCAAAGTGTAGACTAGGACAATAATTGCCATAGAAGGATGAAGAAAGAACAGATCACATCAGAGCACTTGCCAACCACCCCACCGCTACAACCCCTTGCCGGGTCATTGCGTGTCATCAAGGTTGAGACATGAAATTTTAGGCATTTTAGACAACAATCTGCAATAATTCAGTGACACAGAAACTAAGAACGCATTCTCCTTAGAAATAAAGGAAAAAGCTTCAAGGCTTAGAGCCATTCTTCTCATAGCTTACAAAGTATCTATTGATTTATGGCACTTTATTTCCTACTATACTGAAATCATTTTGTTTTTGTCCATGTTTGAACTATGTGTGTAGGAGGAGAGGGATATGTCTTTCCTTTTTTTTTTCTTTTTTTTTTTTTGGGGGGGGGGGGGGGGGGGGGGCCATTATCCCCATTTGTTCAACCATGTTTGAAAATTTTGTCAATAAAAAAAAAGAAGAAAAAGAACGTATCTCTTAATAGATTAAAATTGTCGGGATTATAGCCCAATTGTAGCATGTATGCTATTGCTATGCCTCGTATCCCTCAAACAATTTGAATCGAGAGAAATCTGTGGCCTTACATTTAATTTCAAATCAGTGCTGTCAATGGATCGGAAAGACCCTTCCTCTATTCAGAAAAAGAATTGCCCATTGTAAGAAATACACAGACTGATATCTGCTTTAACAGTTGATCTAAGATCCAGATCAATAATTAACGTAAGTAATGTAATTTGGAAGTCATTTTTAAGAAATTTAAAGACAGGATAATGAGTTTATGCTCAGGCGCACTGTTTTACTCTCGTTATCCAAGACGTTTTTAATTACCATTATACTTGTAGCTGTTCTAAAATATTTCGTTAGCGTAGTGTTTTTTGGGAAAACTAATTTAGAATATTGTAATTATCTTTGAATCAATAATTGCAATCTACCTGGCTTGTTACATTAACAGACCTAGATAAAATTGTCCATTAAAATGGTGCACTTAGTGTAATTGATATAGAAGTGACTGATTGAAGAGGGATGAAATATCAAAGTAAATGAAAGTTTTGCAAAATACATGTAAGAGGATATTATCTTCAACCCACTCAATTTTAAAAACAATCTTGCAGTTCTAAATATTTCGATTGACAAGGAAAGTCTCTAAAATAAACACACACACACACACACACACACACACACACACAGACACACACACACACACACACACACACACACACACACTTACACGCACCCAGGCACATACACATATTCTTACTCAGTCACGCACATAAACTCACAAACGTGCATACACACACACACACATACACTCACACACATACAAACCTACACGCCCGTACGCAATCACAAACACAAACACACACACACACACACGCATACACACATACATACACACAAGCAAGCAAGCAAACAGACACTCGCACGCGCGAATACAAAAATGTTTTGGTAATGATACGCTAATACAACATGTTACTTTGTGTAGTTTTGACGACTCAATGTGATGGTGAATACAAGGTCTCGGCGCTCGTGGATCACAGCAACTGTACGGCGTATCGTCACTGTAGTATTTGCCGTCTTCTTGGAGGTATCTGTAGTGGGGAGCAGTTAACATGACAAGGCTAGTAATCATGACAATCTCTTTTTCGCCTGCCAAGCCAAGGGGATACTTCGTCTTGGTGCGTACGGTGGATAATAAGCTAGAACACAGGCTAGCCACAAGCAACCTCGTAATATCAGACCAAGGCAAAACTTAGAGTTTCAAGTTTTATCTATCTATCTATCTATCTATCTATCTATCTATCTATCTATCTATCTATCTATCTATCTATCTACCATAATATCTGTCTCTCTCTTTTTGTCTGTCTGTCTATGTTTCTGACTTTCCACGTATCTATCTATCAATCTATCCTTCTGTTAACTATCTATATATTTATCAATTAATCAATCGATCTATCTTTCTATGCATTCATCTATTTAGCTATCTATCTATGTATCGATCTAATCGTCTCACTTTTTCTTCTCCCCCTCATTGACGGACAGATGCCCCGGGTCCAGCCACCCCCTGGAGAACCAGTCAGTATAAGAGAGGTCACCACAGCACCGGTATTCTATCTGGACTGTGTCGATTTCTACTTTCAGCTCTTCCCCTTCAGCGTAACTGGAAACAGATATTATTGTTGTTATTTTCAAAAGGCGTAAGTCATTACAAAGAGAATTAACAAGAGAAAAAAAAGGGATCCCAAATACACCTAACCAACGGTTAAACGGGGTTCCACAATGTGAAATCGTTACCATTTATCCTGTTTTAGCGGGCTTAAAATGCTTTTGGGTGATGCGACTTACCATAAAAAAGATATTGAAATTTATTTGCTTAAAATTCCAGACTTATGCAATTAGAAAATTGGGAAGACGATATCAAATTTCAAGCAAAATTTACTGTTCGATAACTTCCTGAGATTGTTCCCAAATTCTTCCTCCTACATAGCCAATAAGTCGAAAGATTTTATCTTACTTTATCTTATCGCGTCTTTTCTTATCATATCTCATCTCATCTCAAAATGCAAGTGGTAAACTAAAAGCAAAACTCACTGTTCCATGGCCTTCCTGAGACCATCCCCAAATCCCTCCTCCGGGATACTCATATGGACGTAAGATGTCTTATCTTATCTTATCTTATCTTATCTTATCTTATCTTATCTTATCTTATCTTATCTTATCTTATCTTATCTTATCTTATGTCACAATATAACTGATAAACTAAAAGCACAACTCACTGATCCATGGCCTTCTTGAGACCGTCGCCAAACTCCTCCTCCAGTATACCCAAATGGACGAAGGACGCGATAGCAGACGAGACTTCGAACACGATCAGTAGGATGCCACCAATCAGGATGGGCAGCAAAGTCTTCATCAAACCATCTCTGGAATATAAATTTTGGCGTTCAAATGACTGTCTGTTTGTATTTTAGATTGCTTGTTTGCTTGTTCCTTTGTTTGTTGTGTACTTAACGGAATCTTTGAAAGTACAGGGTGTTTTTTATATTGATCGATTCGAAACTGAAATAACTCTTAAACGGTAAGCCATACAAGTAAATAGTTTTCTGCATAGCATTCTTTGGCCATTTAAATATTATCTGGGATACTTGATAAGATATTATTGATAGAGATGGAATTTTAGAAAGAAGTTAACGGAACAAGGCCATTTTTAGATCATTGCGTCAAAAGAGCACACTGGTAAACCAAAGAGAAAAACTGCTAGAAAACATAGCGAGGCAATAAAAAGATTGTTAAAAGTGTTTATAAAACAAAAATAATGTCCACCAAATATTTTACGAAAAAGAATTTTGTGTTTTGTCGTTTGAGGTTAAAAAACGATGGATGTCTCAGGTGGTATCAAATTAATGAAATCGTCTTTTTCATTGATCGGGCATTATGCACATCGCAAATCCAGCTCTTACTATCTTTGTTGTCATAAAACAGTTAACACTACCAGTTTCTACCAAATTTTTTTTACCAAATTCTGACAAAGCTTTGAATTGTGTTTTTTTTCTGTGCTTAGTTAGAATTTTCTGAGAGCTGCAAGCGCGCGAACTGCCTTGTAAACGCACAAGAAATTGCAATATTAGCGTCATTTTTGCGCGCTAAAAATCAGGGTCTGTTCGCGCAAACTGACACTGTCGCACAACAGATTCTTGGATTCGGTTGATTTTGGTACCAGAAAAAACTTAAATGGATGAGGATTAATCGGTAGGAAACAGAATGTTTCTATCTTTTACCGTCTTCGAGTTACTTCAATTTAGAATCGATCAATATAAAAAAAAAACACCCTGTAAATGCACACAGTCATAGTCAAAGCGCCAGTGTTCATTATTCCGACTTATGGATCTGAGCGCTTCTATATCTCTGTTTTGCAGCATCCGATTGCAGATAGTGCAGTACAAAATGAAGAAAAGGAAGAGGGAAGAAGAATACATCATTATGGTATCTTATCTTAAGAACGTTTGTTCTCAGAGTTTGTGCTCCACCTTTATTTTCGAAACTTACAAAAGGATTCGAGCTGTGCTATTTATAGGTTGTCCGGCAAATGAAAGTGTTGGTATTCTCTACGATATTGCAATTAATGCCCTGTTCTATAAAAAACGACTCCCTTGGTTTCTCTTTCAGTACTGATATGCATTACCTAATAAATGGTGTCGAATCAGATCGAACAAATAAAGCAGCTCTACAGGGTCTGTAGTGTAATGGTTACGTTCTTTGCCTATCACGCAGAATACCCGAGTCCGATTCCCCAGTGGAGAACCCTTCCTATCGGAGATGGACGTAAAATTCGGAGGTCCCGACTCGTAAATTACCTTACAGAGTTGCATGGGGCGTTAAATCAAAACCAAAACCAACCAGTGGAGATACGCATCAGCATCTAGGCCTTTCCTCTGGAACCCGTCCTCTTCTGAGCCCAGGTGGGCCCTGATAGATAGGGTCGAAGCAGCCCGTCTCTAAAGATGGTCTTGCAGTGTTGCAGGGGAAGTTAAGCCAAAAAACAAATAAACATAATTTAAAAAATCAGTGAATTTCTCTAACCTGCCGTCGACGTCACGCAGCCTGTAGCAGACGATAAAACAGCTGATGTTCTGTACGAGGTTGATCACGCCCACTGCGAGGAAGAGTCCTGGAAGTGCGTTGCTGTTGTGCGTCTCGATTAGCGCAATCCTTGAATCTATCGTCCGCTTTACATGGGCGGCACAGACGAACAAGACGAATGAAGAGAAGAAACAGATGAGGGCGAGGATCGATGTGACCATAAGTAATGTCTGGCGTCTCTGCTCCGAGAGTTCCATTCGACGAATGTTCCGTTAATTTTGAGGGTATGCATGGGTAAAATGAAGAAACTTCGGACGTTTGATGCGAAGAATGTTCCGTAAATTTTGGCGGAATACACTCTTTTGAAAGAGCTTTGGGCGCTCTATGCAATGAATGTTCTCTTAATCGTTAGGGCATTCGGGGCCAGGAACAAGGGGAACTTAGGAGACCCAAACAATGTTTGGCTTCTTTTTTTCTGAAAGTTTCATTCAACGACTGTTCCATGTAAATATTTAGAGCAGACACTGATAAGAATGTTTGGAACCTATGCGGCCAAGCGTAATATTTGGCTTTTGTGTTCCCAAAGTCCTATGTATTGAAAATTCCTTTTACATTTGAAAGTGCAAAACGAGAACTTAGTAAGCGTTCATAAGTAATGTTAAAATTCGGCAAAGTTCCATGCGACGAATGCTCTGTTAACTTTGACGCCGACAAGGGATAAAAAGACCAATGTATGCGTCCAATAGTGTGTTTAACGTCAGCCTGTGCTCTTGAAGCTCCATGCAACGATTGATCCGTTAGAATTTCGAGCGTCCACGAGTAATGTTTAGCTCCTATGCCCCAAAGGTATCATTTGATGAGCTTTTCCTTGATTTTGTTGGCTTCTAGGAGCGAGGAGAAGGTGAAGGTCTTGTGGTTGGTACATGTATTTTGAGCTGTCGTGTATGGAAGATTCATTCAAAGATTTGGAACTTGTTTGCTCTGTAGCTGCGTGTGGGGTAAACATCAGAAGTAGCAAGATATGTAGTATCGTCTATGGCTATAAAGTATTTTTAGTAGATGAGTAAAAAGTTTTTAAAGTGTAACCTCACCTCTATTATGTTATAACTGTCCTTCTTTCTTTATACTTCTCTACTCTTTACACTTTTTCATGGGACTGACAAACTCTCTTCATAACCTTTAGTGTTACTTTTGTTTGTCCTAATCTACATTCCTGTACTGAAATCACTTAATACTCAATGAGCCAATTCGTTAAAAGTACGTAAACATCAATTAGGATTGTGAAAATTTCAACAGAAACAAAAATCTGCTCTTTGCAGCCCATAATCTGATTGCTCCGATTTCCACGCCCCGAAGAAAGCAATATCGGTACCGGTATCTATCTATGCTCCCATTAAGGGCGCGAGAACGGGAGTGGTGATAAAATAGGAGTTCGGGTTGTAGGCCTACTCTGTAAATATAACTATATCTTTGCTGCTCCAGTTTTCGCCCACGTGAGAATGCGAACGCGTAGGAACACGGTTTAACACTAGGTTCCCAGTAGGTGGATGAGAAAGGGGATTGGGCGAAAATTGAACTTTAAAACACAGATGATACAGATTACTGTCAAAGCCTATGATAACAAAACAGTAACAGGCAATGGCAATAGTACTGTCAATGTCAATGAGTAGAGAAATATGCCTAGACTCGACGCTAGACGTGTAATCGTTCCATTTTACCTTACTTGGATAGATGATCCACATAAATTAGCTATTGAAACAATTGGCTTCAAAAAATATTTCTCTCACACAATTAAATACACTATTCATTTTCAGAGGGACAAATACATTGTACTTCCTTATCCATCTCAACAAATGTCTTAACACAGTTTCGTCGAAAGCTTCGTGTAGCCTAATTCGATTTTTTAAACCATCGGAAGTTCACACGTGTGTTCAGTACGGAAATATAAAATTCGAAGTTCCCGATTTTGAAAGTATTCTCGTGAAATTTTGCGCATTTATAGGATAAATACTACTTTGAGAAGTTAGGGTTTTCTAAGGTATCCTGTTTGTTTGTCTGTTTATTTGTTAACTTGAAGTTATCTGGTATTACGACTGGAGTCCTCGGAAATTAAAAGTTTAGCGGTAGAGGGGAAATAACAAAGCAAAATACGATTTGTAGACAGATGTTATTCTTGTTACTTCCCTTACATCGTAAACTAGAAGTTAAAGATCAACCAAGCAAAAACATGCCAGAATAATCATAGACTGAAGATTCGTGACATGTCATGGCTAATACATCTATGCCTGTTTTCTTTCAACTTTAATTCTTGACACCAAAATATAATCAAATTTAAAAATCAAACGACTGTTCGAATGGAGTTAAGAAAGGAAATTGAAGAAGAAGAGGGCCTTCATCGGTCTGGTCTGACCATGGACATTACATACAGCCTATGCCTGGCCTGGGTTGAGCAGCGGCGTCTATGACTGCAGAGACCTATGTGGGTGTGTGGCAGTCTCTGTTGTAAAGATCGTAAGTGAACGCTGTCTCTGGTCTGCTGACAGTGTTGCTGGCCTTCCTGCGTGCCCCCTTGCCAGCCCTTCAACGAAGGGTTTGTCTTGTCCTGATTTAAGGTTTTGTTTTAACCTGCCTCTCCATCTCACTCGATCAGATGTAAGATCTACCCATGATGTTGTGTTCATGTCGAGAATCGTCTAGTAGCCTATAGGCTATTTTTTTTTTTTTTTCAACGTGAGGGACTTGGGGAAAATAGAAACTCTTTGAAGAAAGTTAAGGAACACTTAGGGCCGCCTGTATGAATTTGAGCTAAAATAGAACAAAGTGGCAAAAAACTATGCCTATATTAAATCAGTCGGCTAAAACAGCCAAAGAAGCTGGTGCCTCTATATCTCTATAATATAGCAGCAGTCTCCGTTGGTGAAATATTGCACATCCCACATCTCGGGGTATGATATACACGCATGTATTTTCTATTGGTGTATCGTCTTCATCTTCTTCCATCTACCCTCCTTCTTCTATATTGTCATTGGTTGTTTTGCATAAAGGCGAATAGAACAAGGATTTTAGTGGGATATCCGCCTCTTTGCTAAACAGTCAGTGTCATGATATTCTCTTTCCCCCGTCTGCTCTTCGGCGCCAAGCTAGGCCTATATATGAGAAGCCTTAGTAGGCCGACACATGCTAGGAAACACACACGTAGGTAGACTGCTTTCGTCTTTGACGCTCCTGTAGGTCATGGTTTGGTTACCAGTTTTACGCCCCCCGCAACACTGTAAGATCATTTAAGAGACGGGCTACTTCGATCCTGCCTGTCAGGGCCAACCCGGGCTGATAGGGGGGAAAGGCCAGCAAAACAAAACAAAAAACAGATCGTCCACGCTCGGGTCTTCCGCAGGACAGGAGAAGAGCGCAATCATTAGGCCCTACACGACAGCTCCGGTGCTGTATGGTAGGCCTACCGCTGTGTAGCCTCGTAAGCTGAGCTTATAATATAAAAGTAATAGGCCTACACGATGCAACTAGCGTCATTCATCGACTGAATACTACTGAATAGGCCTAAGTTAAAGTGTTTTTCAAGACTAGAATTGTGAGTGTGTGTGTGTGTGTGGGGGGGGGGGAGGGGGTGTAAGCTTATGCACCCTAGAGTAGGCTATTTGTGGGTGGGTTTGATTGAAAAATAAATCATTCTCATTTCATCCCAACGATGTGTTGCCTTGAAACAATTGGAAGAAGATCCTGACCTTTAAATCTAAAAACAAAAAAATTGTGTGTTTATGTGTGTGCGCGCGTGCGTGAGGGCGTGCGAGCGAGCGGGCGAGGGAGGAGTAAGTGTCCTTAGTAACTAAACTATAGAAATAGAAATACAATGTAGGATGAAGTTTAAATTTGCGATTTCATGAAAAAGCGTTGTAATTTGGAAATGAATATTTTTCTACTGCTGGTAAATAAGGGAGATCACTCTAAACTCTAAAAACAGTTTTATAGCAACACCTTTCCTCAACTTGTCCGCTGGAGGACGATGTGAAATTGTGAATGTACGAACAAATAATAGATGATCTAGAAATCTAGATCTAGATCTATCATCTATTGTAGATATATCTATATCTCATCGAGCTCTTAATACACATAATACATAAATTATACAACTAGATTTTGCTATAAAGTGTACAACGTCATCACATAAGAACTCTGCTGAGTTGACTCCTGCTGACTCTGAGAAAAGGTGGAGACTGGAGCGATGGATGATTGATGATAAAAAATGAAATGTATGGATAGTCAATGACGATAGTCTCTGATAGATGAAACAAGTGAAAAAGACGACGACGACCCTGGTGGTGTGTAGGATACAGAAGAGAATTGCATTCTACTTATTTTCAGAACCTCTGTCTTAAATTTAAATTTAAACGTAAACTAAGTTTGTAATTTGTAGTGTGGCGGGTTGCTGCTCGAGGGTAAATTGCGCTGGAACTGGACTAAATACTAAATGCCCCACTCCATAAGCGGCGCAAAAGTACGTGACCGACTACAGACTCCGACGTGAGAAACGTGTCAGGAACTAAAAGTTGGTTCTGGTAACTTGACCCGCCAGGCAGCAAATTACCTGCTCCCCAAACACGCGTCAACTATGTACACATATATAGAATAGTGTGTACATGTCACATTAGTCTTGCAGTTGGAACCGCACATACGATTTCCCGAAACCCGCTGCTACTATAAACTATAATAAACACAAGCTTAGATCTCCCTGGCTCCAACACTAGCAAAACACCATTTTTTATCAATCTTATAGTATCTTGGTTGATCCAGTTTTCGCCAACCTAAGAAGACGTAGAAATACAGTTCACCACTAGGCTCCCATTAAGTGGGCCGAAAGGGGAGCTGGGCAAAAATTGCAGCACAGGATATATATAGGCTACACAGAACCCAAAGGCTTCTGGACTAGAATAGGCTACAAAAAATACTCTGCGCTGTGATCAGTCCTTGACTCTCTCGGTAATCTGATACAGCAGCCTAGTCTCTGCCTGAATATACAGTGCTCAGGAGGGTGAAAAACATGCTAAGCAGAGGGTGCATTTATATACACAATATATATATAGTAAAAAATCTGTCATAACCATATATGATAACGTGCATTTGATTTTGAGCGGAGCGTGCATTTAGCAGGCAGAGAAAACTGTAGTGATAAATATTATCTCGTGCTGTAATTTTCACCTATTTCCTCTTTTCGCCCACCTAATGGGAATGAAGAGGTTAAATTCTGTATTTCTACATATTCTTAAGTGGGCGGATTCTGCAGAAAGAAGGTTCAGAGCAAAAGCAAAATTCACAGTGTTATTTCTATTTAACTATGCATGCTATGCTCTTACATTTGTGGTTCCTAGAAGATGTGATACTAAAGAAGCTAGGATACCAAGAGATTGTGTTTTTCTTTCTTTCTTGTTGTTTTATTGCATAATTTGTGCGTTCTATGTTACTTTATCCTACTACCTGATATATAGACAGCTGTATTTGAAATGGGGAAATAAAATATGGAATTACCACAGATACCTCTGCTTTCCACAGAGCAAAACTCATGCTGCTTTTCTAGACTGATCAAGACATCTGTTCGATAATGGCGCTAACAGCTTGCAGAAGCTGTGCACACAGAGCTTCAATCCTAGCTATGGTCAATCCCATAAAGACAGTTGTGCCAGGACGAAAAAAGACCAAAGGGAGAAGTACTGCAGTTCTGTATGAAGTGAATAAGAAAGGAACAGATTCAGATGAGAAGAAAATGCCTTTTCGGAGAGCTTTCAAAGAAGCAATGTACAGACTTGGCCCTGAGACAAAGTTGTTTTTGAAAGAGCAGAAAGATGCGTACACGACCAATCCAATGCTTGGCTTGGAGCATGGAAATTATGAAGTCATGTACAGGTAAACCTTGAATATTATTGAATTTGTGAAATGTTTGTCCGTACATTGGCACTACAGTTATGTCTGCTTACACGCACTGTGCTCAAAACAAAATGTAGGTTTGCATTTACTTGGAATGTGCGTTAATAAGAACCTGATCAATAATGTAATACTAGAATAAAGAAAAACAATGTGGCTGAAGTATGTGTTTGAACAGAGTATGTACACACCTTCATATGGTGCGCTTTAAGGTGGAGATTACTGTATTTGCAGGTTGGCTACTTTGACTTTGGACTTTGACCGCCCATGGCTCAGTGTGATGCTTCATTTCAGCAAATAACATAGAATCAAACCAATGTCTTCTTATGTTGTGAAGATTGTACCTTTTTTACACAGTGCTGAATCAGATGTCTGTTGCAGACTATTCAAAAGGGAAAAAATTTTATACTGACAAGCACATTTTATCATAGTGACAAAGCAGTAAACTATGTAGTGTCCTATTATCACTCCAGTCACTGTGAGCTTGAGATAAATGTAGAAAAGTATTACGTTTACCTCTAATTTTGGCCCAAGTTTGATTTGTTTGGTTTTAGTTTTACACCCCTAATAACATTGTAAGGTCATTTCAGAGGCAGGCTGCTTTGACCCATCTGTCAGGGCCAACCCAGGTTGAAAAGAACAGAACATCCCAGCAGCGCAACAGAGATGTTTGTTAAACATGGGGATCGAACTCCCGTTTTCTAGGTACATGTACTTTGTGAAGAGCCTCATCATTACACCACAAACGACTGTCTTTGGCCTGTGATGTTGTTTTAACAGTAACATGTAGAAAAATTGAATCTCTTGTTGGACCTCCATACTGTATTAAGTAAATATGGCGTCAGTAGTCTAGTAGTTAGGCTGCCATCTAGTAATCAGAAGGTTGGGAGTTTGAATCCGTGCTCGGGCCCCCGTTGTGTCCTTGGGAAAGGCATTTTACATGAATTTTCCTCACTTTACCCAGGTGTCAATGGGTACCCGACTATAGACTGCGAACGATCTTGTCCGTATGTTAGTGCTTTAGCGCCTGTAGAATGGCAGCTTGCACTGTATGCTTCCCAGGAAGTTGAGAACATTTCTGAATGACTTGGGGTAATAATTGATTGTAAAGCGCGTAGAGCCTGCTTTCAAGCGGGTTTATGCGCTATATAGATGCAGTCATTATTATTATTATTATCAAAGTGTTTTCTTTCTTGTTCTTAGCTTCAACAATCCTACATCTGTCTCGAACTGGATAGTCACTGCTGACTCAGACAATCAGGAAGGAAGGAGCTCTGCCAACTTCACTTTCAGCAAAAACAGAACAGGTCTTTTCCATGGATATTTGAGTAAAGAAGTACCAAAGGATGGTGTCTCAAAATATGCAGGCTATGCAAATATTTCTGCACCTAAACCTTATGTAAGTGTATTAAGTGATATAAGGTCTTTTTCTTGTACCATGACAAAGAAGAATAACCCTTAAATCTTGTGAGAATGATGGTCTTTGAGTCTAGTCAAATGGAAGTTTGCACTGTGTTCCGTAGATTTGAATTTGAATTCTCTATGTTTAAATTGATATACACAGTTGAACTTGCCCAAGATGAACACTCATTGTTGTGAGAAAAGTAGTCGTCTTGGACAGATCAGATAAATATAAAGTATAGAAGAAACTTTCTCCTTCCTCCCCTCAGATAACTATGAAGTGAAAATAAACCTTTCCTTTCCAAGAGAAACATTTTAAAATGTTTGGGTTTTTTCCTTCAGGAGAGAGGAGGGGCTTCTTTGGGCTTTGTGCTTTTGTTGCTTAAAATGTATCAAACGAGAGAGATACAGTGCTTGGGGGAACAAAGAAATGTGATTTTGGCACTCAACAACAAGCAGCACCTCTGTGGCAAGTCTGTTGTAACCGACTTGTAAACAGAGGGACCACTGGCTTTGCCTTCACTTTGTATTGGTCAGGAATTACACTTTATTGCAAACTATGCGAGGGGCTAATAACAACAGGTGAATGGAATAATAAGATGGCAGCTTGCCACACTCATCAGCAGATGAAAATTTGTTACCCAATGATCAACATGGGCAAGTACTAACCTTGCCAATGCTCAGAGCTTGTCAACGAGTGAATAAATTGTAGGAAGGGCTAATAATATAATGCAACTTAAGTAACAACAGTATGTGAAAAGATTGGGTACTGGCGCCCGGCTGAGACCGGGACTCATCGCTCATCCACAGAGATACTATAGGCACCCACTGATTTGGCAAGGTGTTGGGTGGCTGTTGGTCAGTAAAATAGGGTGGTCGCAGTCACGTTGGACAGGTGGTCATCTTGGACAGTGTCGTTATATAGAAAAAAAAGGCAAGGGGGGGAAGTGAGAAGTGGGGAATCTCTTGTCTAGAGATTATGGTGCTTGCCTCTTATTCCTTTGGCTGTGGGTTCGAACCCGGGGCAGTGCAGGCATCTTATCCCCAATGAATTTCTTCTTCTTCTTCTTTTTCTTCTTCTTCTTCTTCTTCTTCTTCTTCTTTTTTTTTTCTTCTTCTTCTTCTTTTTCTTCTTTTTCTTCTTCTCCTCTTTCTATGCCTTGTCTACTCTTTCAACTAATTTTCTGACCCTTCCTCTCACTCCCTTCGTTGTCTCCTCCTACTCCCTGCTATTCTTGTCGTCTGCCTTGCTTCTTTTCTCTTCTTCCTTGTCTACTCCTTACCTTTCAACCACACCCCTGATCTTAGGGTAGGTAAGATCAAACACCTAGCGTTCTTGGATAAGGACAAAAAATCTCAGAGGCCCTGTGTGCATGTCGCACATGTTAAAGATCCCTTGGTGGTTGAAAATCTAAAATTGTAGGCCTATTAGGCCTGCCCGGACAAAATTCAAAATTAATCCCTAGCCAAGATACTTTGGAATGGTTCTCGGTGCCAAAATGACCTTATGGAGTCGATGGAGCAGTAAAACCCCAGCCGAAACAAAACAAACAAGTGAGAAGTGGTTGTTTGTGCAGCTGGTCATCTTGGACAGGTGGTCACTAGGGCAGGTTTAATTGTATATGTAAATCATTACCTCTTCAGTCCATTATCTTCAGAATTTGCATATCGCACTGTCATCATCTTACTTTGTTTTTCAATGGAAATGATATTACAATTTCTATACCTTTTGAGGTATCTATTGTTATCATAATACATGTACTATATAATCTGTAGTAGATCTTTCATGGGATACAAGTATAATATTGATCTATACATTAAACATTCGAGTTCTTTTTGGTGTATTTTAGTGAGGAAATTAGTCACACTTATTTTTGTGAATGCATTATCATATGTTGTATTTTTAGTGGACCATGCTATTTCTGTTATGGGTGATTTAGTAAATCAGTGGACCAGTAGTAACTGATCATTGTTATTGTGCTGAATCATATCAGTTATGAAGTCTTTTTTTTTTTTACGTTTTCTTTTCTCTTTTCTAATAACAGAAATCATTTGGCAGAGAAACACGTTATGACTGGTCACTCTTCAACTGCATGTTGTTGCGCATCCGAGGGGATGGCAGACCGTACTTGATAGTCATTGGCTGTGATTTCTACTATGATGTGAACTGGTTGAATCGATGGTCTTGTCCTCTTTTCACAAGGGGTGGTCCATATTGGCAAATTGCAAAGGTAAATTAAAATTTTGAAGTTTATCTGAAATCTGTCCGTCCAGGGCTTGTTTATGGCTTACTACAATAGCATGCACTCATTTTAGAAAGATAGTTCCTGAACCGGTGTCTGTTATTTGGCTCTTTACCTATCATGTGGAAGACCTGAGTTCGATCCCAGGTGTGGTTGAGGATCTTCACTTTTCTGCACGTATTCATCCCTCTCGGCATAGGTTGCCCCTTACAGGCATTGTCAAAGTGCTTGTCTCTTATATATGGCCTAACAGTGTTGCAAGGGATGTAAAATTGGTGTCCAAACCAAAAAAACGGTTTCTGTCTCCTTTCATATTTTCAACAGAGATCTCTTATCACCACTGTAGTGTTAGTTTAGCTAAACGTAAAGTAAAATGCTGATTTATGTATTTCTCTTGTTGATTGAGTAATAGAGAGGGAAAGGCACTGCGTTTAATATTTTTTCAGCTTTCGGCTTTGTGCATTTATTTCCACCATCTCCTTCTAGCTATTCTTCTTTTCCTTTTTCTTCCTCTTTTGCTTCTTATTCTTCTAAATCTATTTATCCAGTCATTTGTTCTTCAACCAGATTTTGATCTGCATTGACTACCATGCTCAGAAAGAATCATTAACCCCTTCCCTGCTTGGCCCGTCAAATTGCCGGGCCTGCCTGTGCTTCCCGTGCACCATAGGCCCGTTAATTTGCCGGGCCTATGAGTTATCAAATTTCATAGGGAAATCCCCTAGTATAGGGAACACCACTGTATGAAAGCACTTTACAAAGATTATGAAAATAACCTCCCTTGACTAGTAAGCTATTTTTAGTTCTATTTTATCGGGAAGAATAGCAGAAGTGTTGTCGTAGTCAT
>JAUKPP010072706.1:0-16265 GCA_032273245.1 Phyllaplysia taylori
CACAGGGGGAAAGGATGAAAACGTATACCAGTTCCTCTCTTCTCCTTCCTTTCCTCAATGCTTCTGAGTTTACAAGGGAATATTGGATTTTTCAGGCAAGCCGGTCGTTTGTGGTTGCCATAAAAGAGTATTTCTTTGTCATTCATTTTGCATTTTTTTTCTTGCAGCAAATCAAACATGAGAAAGTGGCCAAGGGAGTGGACATTGATGACCCACATAACCTCCTCACCCCTCCGGAGGAAGAGAAGGAAGTCGCAGTGCTCAACATCAGCTCATATGAGCCCAGAGGTCAGTGGCACCCCATGCCATGGTTGTCTCTACTGTTGTTGTTAGTGATGTTGTTGTTATCATTCTTAGTGATGTTGTTGTTGTCATTGTTGTTGTTGTTATTGGTGTTGTTGCTGCTTCTTTTAGAATCTTTATTGGTTTTAAACTCCAGGCATTATTCACTTCTGATCAATTTGTGTTCAGAATAGAATGAATTTTCTCTACGCAGGTATTTTCCCCAATGAAAATCTCTAACGTGAAAATTTTATATCTTTCCCATATAGTGAGCTGAAAAAGGTTAAATCTTTCATTACCATGCTCATCTTTGATCACTTGATATTCTTCCAGGCAACATTGCAATCACAAAGAGAGCCTACGTGTTTCCTCCATCCCACCTGCTGACTGAGGTAAGTGCTATGATGTGTAGCTCGTACAAGAGACTTAGAAGGGTTATTCAGGATTTAGGAATTTGACTTGCTCTTGTAAAAAGAAGCTGATTCCTGAAAGAAAATGTTTTCCCGTCTATGCAGCAGACCCTTATTCAATTGCTGGTGTAGTAATTTCTGCTTATCAGCAGGCGCCCCGGATGACAAAAAACTTACTACACTATTAAGTGAATCCCATGGAGATGGCTATATGGAGAGAAAAAATTGCTTTTTACAGGCTTTGTGCTTATGAGGCACAGTGCTTTTCTTTGCAGCTCTGTTAGGCCAAAACCAAATTGTTTTATTGTTTTTTTGCATATGTATGGAGATATAATGCATATACTTTTATATCTATGTATGGCAGTAAGGTCATATATATGTGTAGAGTGGTTTTTAGATAAGCTCCTCTTTTGAATGTTGAATCATTTGTGTTGCAACGCGATGAAATAAGACGCTCGTCAATTTTTGGTCGTTTTGAGTCATTGGTATTATGTTAAATCTTCAACAGTTGTCTTGCCGTCTGTGAAGACATTATCAATTTATCCGGTGGAGAAGTCAAAATTTTTGCAATTTTGACTATGTAAAAGTCACCCACTATCAGAAGAAAAATTAAAGAAAAAAATGGCCATTAATGTTTCCTGGCTTTCAATATGGCGCTCTTTTCTTTCAAACAATGTTTTTCAGTATAATGCACAATAAAATGTGTTTTTAAGTGAATGTAGAAGGTACTCTGTCACTTGTCTGACACTCAGAAAAAGGCTGATAACTCAGTTCCCCTTGTTTTGACGAGCGCCTGATTTCATCACACTGCAACACATTTTGTTTTCTTTGACAGGCCGGCAGAGAAGCCATTTCCTCCATGGATTCTGAATGGAAGTCGAACTCGCTGCAGTCGGCATCTCTGTGCAGGACTGTGCCAACACGACTTACAGGTAGATTTATCTTGTTAGAATAGTTTTTTGGTTTGGTTTACAAGTTTTACATCCCCTGCAAAACTGTAAAGTCATTTAAAAGACAGACTACTTTGACCTTGCCTGTCAGGGCCAATCTGAACTGAGAGGGGAAAAAAGCAGCAGAAAGATACCCAGATCGTTTGCAGTTGGGGTCGAACTAGGGTCTTCCGCATGATCCTAGGCTCTTATGACACATTATCTGCTGTACACATATTTGTTTTAGCATTATGCTTTCTGTCAAATATCACTTGATATTACACGTGAAATTCTACTTTTTGCCTCGCAGTTAGCCTGTTCATTATCTAACTTGCATGAATTTAATAGTGCAACAGCAATAGGGAAAATATTTTTCTCTTTTACGTATTCAATAGCAATTCTTGATGCTTATAAAGAACAGCTAGAGGGTGAGCTAAAGTAAAAATAGGTTCCTGCGTTTTCGTCATATTTTGCTTAATAATCTACGAATTTTTACGAAACTTCATATACTGTAACTATGTCCAGGCAGAAAAAGTTTCTGAAAATACAGGGTGTTTTTTTTATATTGATTGATTCTAAACTTGAATAACTCGAAAACGGTAAGAGATAAAAGTAAATGGTTTACTGCACACCATTCTCTGGCCATTTAAGTTTTGTCTGGGATACTTGATAAGATTATGTTGATAGAGACGGTATTTTAAAAAGGAGTTAGCAGAACATAGCCCTTTTTAGGCCATGGCGTCAAAGCAGCGCACTGGCATACCAAAGAGAAGGACTGCTAGGAACCATCGTAAGGCAATTAAAAAATGATTAAAACTGTTTTCCTAAAGGACTAATGTCTAAAAAGCCCTTGCTTCATGTTTTACAAAAACAAAGTTTGAGTTTTATTCTTTGAAGTTAGAACATGAAGGATGTTTCTGGAGCATCAAAATGAAGTCTTTTTTTTTCAATTGATCGGGGACAAAGCAAATCGCATGTTGACTTCTTGCTATCATCATTGTTACAGCCATTCACAGTACCCATCTCTACTTAATTTTGATACCAAGGTCTGATTGAGTTTTGGATTGCGCTTTTCTTGCTGTGCTTTGTTGGAATTTTCTCAGAACTGAAGGCGCGCGACGTCCTTTGTAAACGCACAAGATGCGCATGGTAAATGGCAAATTAGCGTCAATTCTGCGTGCAAAAAATCGAGGTCTGTTCACGTAAACTGGCGCTGTAGCACAGTGTGTTCATGAAATCGGCTGATTTTGGTACCAGAAAAAAATTAAATGGCTGAAGATTAATCAACAGAAAACATGGTGTTTCTATCTCCTGTCGTCTTTGAGTTATATCAATTTAGAATCGATCAATATAAAAAAAACACCCTGTATTATAGAGATTGATAGTCGGCCGCCATTGTTATGCAAAATTTGAGGTGCCACCCTACTTTTTCAAAATGCGTGATTTTCCAGAATGCGTAATAAATTGGTACCCACTGCCCGCATCTTTAGTTGAAAAAGCTGGCTATCAAATCTGTTATACTGATGAAAAAAACCATACAATTCATAGTATGCTAGGCTGCTCTATCTCTTGTCATCAAAATAGGATCAAGTCTACGATTGTAGAGTGTGTTTTGCCTTAGGGCTTGGGCTGATAATGACTAAGCAAACGCTGTAGAACTTTTCCCTGGAATAAATCACCAAATAAAACGGTTACAGAGTTGCTAAAAAGAACGGAATCAAGAAAAAGTGGTTTGTTTTCTCTATTTCATGTATCAGTTCATACATCAACCCGTTTTGGCTACTTAAAAACACATATCTCCAAACTTGTTTATCGAGGCATATTCCTTTGATGACAGCATGTTGATGACTGATTCTGACAAATGATCCATTAAAGAAGATCCCAAGGATCTGAAATGACAATTTCACAGGGTTGGGTTCACTACCGGTACTTTTCAAAATATAGTGCACTACTTTTGCACTACTTTGGTAAAAAGTGTAACGCACTACTTTTTCATAAATGTAACGCATTATATTTGCACTACTTTCTGAAAATGATTTTGCAACATGCCAAGTATATATACTTATTTATTATATGCCTGCTACAGGGCGGAGGGGAAGGGGAGGTGTGGAAGTATTACTGGCAAGTTGTCACAAGGGCGCTCTAGCAAAAACATAAAAACAGTCGAAATTTGCGAGGGAGAATGGAAGATGCCCTCTAGCTTTGTTCAAAGCCTATCAAAAAGACATGAGTCTTGCGGTTATGAAGAAGAGAAGGAATTTAATTTTGGTTGGCAAAAAGTAGTTTCATGATTTCATGCACTTTTTAAAACAATTTTGTCCAGCCAGCCGCCAATGTAACATGCATTCAACAACTTTTCCCCTTTCCATAACATGCGTTTTCCTACAATATTTAGCCACGCTTGTAAGTGCTTATTATGTTTGCTAAAAATTGTCTTGGGGCAAGTTGTCACGCTTGTGATGAAAATTAAATATATTAGTACATAAGAAAGGAGGGAAAAAATACCGTGTCCGATAGATCATATGATGGTCAATGATGTTTTGAAGGTTTCTTAATGGACTTGATAGATAAAGAAATAGTAAGAGAGAGGGAAAGAAGGTTTCATTCCCTGTGATTCCAGATTGACACTGTGCCAACACAGACACATGTATTTGGGCTCTTCTTCCAACAACCATGGACCAAACCCGGAATTGTGTTTGAATTAATGTTACGGGTATTATCGTGGTGATCTGTGACTCTTTGCCCACCCTGAAGCAAGTTATCACACTCTGAATTCAGTTAATTTAATGTTTAATAATTTGCAGAAACAAACACATAAAGTACTTTTTCATTTATTGTATACATGTTTACATACATTGGCATGCAGAATCTCATATTGTTTGATTAATATCTATGATGGTCTACATAGCTGAAAGGGTAAGTTGTGACCCGACCGCTCTCCCCTACAGAAAATACTATAGTTACTTACCTATCTTCATGTTAAATTGAGTCAAGAGAGAAATGGAAAAGGGAGTGGGAAAATGAAGAGGAAGAGGAGGGAGATAAATAGACAGATGAGAGAGAGAGAGAGACAGAAGAGAGAGAGAGAGAGAGAGAGGCGGGGAGGAAAAGAGAGAGAGATTGGGGGGGGGGGGGGGAGGACGAGGAGGAGGAGAGGAATGATTGAATGATTTTTATTCAGTATTCGTAGGCCATTCATTGGCCCATAATACAAATACATAGACTTAAACATGTACAACTCGATTTTATGGCAGCACCCCCAGTACTATTTGATTTTCTCCATAAGCTCTTCAATGATATTTTTGTCTCTGGTAAATATCCAGCACAATGGTCAAAATCCATGATATAGATAGTATATTTACTCTTCAAAATACTGCCCAAAAGTATATTGGCAAACCTTGGGGAGATTTTACGTCTTTTTCGTAGATTTCTTTAAAGCGTTTGATAGTGTAGATCGAATAAAACTGTGGTATGTTCTTCGTGAGAATGGTTGTCATGGTAATACAGGGTGGTTTTTTTATATTGATCGATTCTAAATTCGAATAACTCTAAAACGGTAAGAGATGAAAGTAAACAGTTTTCTGCACATCATTCTCTGGCCAATTAAGTTTTGTCTGGACTACTTAATAAAATTATGTTGATAACAGAGGGCGTTTTAAAAAAGAGTTAGCAGAACAAGCCCCTTTTAGGTTAAGACGCCAAAACAGCGCACTGTTATACCAAAGAGAAGGGCTGCCAGTAACCACCGCAAGGCAATTAAACGATGGTTAACATTGTTTTTCCAAAAGTTTTAATGTCTACCAAGCTCTGGTTTTATATCTTACGAAAAAGAAATTTATGTTTTATTGTTCCAAGCGAGAAAGGGATGGATGTTTCAAACTTTCAGGGAGCATCAAATTAATGAAGTCGTCTTTTTCAATTGATCGGGCACAATGCTGTTTGCAAGTCCACTTTTTGAAACCTTTGTTGTTATAGCAATTCACAGTACCAGCTTCTACAAACTTTTATGCTAAGATCTAATAGAGAATTTGATTTTGCTTTTCTTGCTGTGCTCAGCTGGAATTTTCTCATAACTGCTCTGATGTAATCTTCTTTGTAAACACACGAGACGCACTTGGTAAATGCAAGATTAGCGTCATTTTTGCGCTCTAAAAATCGGGGTCTATTAGCACAAACTGGCACAATCGCGTAGCGTGTTCATGAAATCGGCTGATTTTGGTACCAGAAAAAAATTAAAATGGATGGGGATTAATTGGTAGAAAACAAAATGTTTCTATCTCTTACCATCTTTGAGTTATTCCAGTTTAGAATCAATCTATATAAAAAAAACACCCTGTACATGTATGTTTCCTGTTTTGAAGAGTATGTATGAGAGTGTGATGGCGTCAGTAAGACTGAATGACAGGGAAAATTACGACTCCTGTGATCGTCGTGTGAGACGGGCGTATGCATCGAAGGGAACTAATGGAGCGAGTGGAACCAGGATGTGTGTGACAGACTACTTTCAATACATGAGTGTAGTCAGACAAGGTTGCGTAATCAGTCCACTTCTTTTTTCTCTCTTCATTTCCGAGCTTGATAAAGATTTAAAAGAGAGAAACAACAGCGGAGGATAGGAAGAAATTGGAGGAGGAAGAGGAGGAGGGGAGCAGCAGCAGCAGCAGCAGAAGAAGAAGGTGGAGAAGGAGGAGGAGGAGAAGAGGGAGAGGTAAAAGGGCAAGGGTGAGAAGAAGGAGAGGGAGAAGAAAAAGACGAAATCCCATCGTCACAAGAAGTTGAAAGGTCAACTTAAAACTACTACAAGTTACTGATTTCGGTTTCAAAGGTTTAGGCTAGAGTTTACTGATTTTTGTTTTGTTTTTGCTTTTCGTTACAAGATTTTGGTGGAGGAGGGGGGGGGAACGGGCGTTGCAGCTACAGTTTAGTTGCAGGAATAGCCTACGGACGATAGCCTAAGAGAAAATAAATCAAATCAATAAAAATTAATATTACACTATAACACAAAATAAAAATCACATTAGGGTAATATTATAGTGTCACGTCCGTCTCTGATCAAGAATATTTCCATACATGTAGGCCTATGTTTTTCTGGCGTTTTCTGGTGTCCTAAGAATGAATTGGCTATGAAATTTGTCGCAAACCAATAGTTTTCGAATTACATGTAGATCTATGTCGACTTTATTTCCGCTCTTCATCATATACATGTATTTAATTATGGTAAGGATCCCCCCCCCCCCCCCCTTCCCGCTTAGAACCCCTGAATTTTCTTCTTCAAACAAAAATTAAGACAGATTAAAAAGCAAAACCCCAAACACTGGTTTGAGTGCCCAATACAAGAAGGGCGTGACATTATAAAAAATAACTATATCTATTATTTTGGGATCTTTCGTGCACCAAGTAGGTCTCAGGCAAATAATTGAGGATAAACTGAAAAGTGGGCATGGAATATAAACAGATGGCATAATAAACAATAAACTGGGTCTTAGAATCTATATCGTGACCACCTCATAGGCTATATTTACCTGAACATGATGCTTCGGGTCAGACGCTGTGTTGCAGTAAGTTGAATAGGCCTTCTCGAGGCACTGAAAGCACTGGAATATTAATTTTGCAGGTTGTCCCCTTTTTTCAGATAATTCAAATTTAAAAAAAAATAAAAAATAATAATAATCTAAACAGTCGTTAAACATTACGGGCGGGTAATTTGTTGCACTTCTACTTCCTTGAGTTTTCTGCTGCTGCCATTTGTTCTTCTTTCCTTTCTTTTTGGTCACACTTGTTAGATCACAATCAACCTGTATCACGGATAAAGCGGGAACAATGCTGGAGGATACTCGATCTACCCCGAGTATCGACCAGCGTTTTCGGGCTAATGTTATTGCTATTTCCCCACATGGTCTGAAACAATGCAAAATTAAACTGATTAAAGCGAAAACGATCCACACGACTGGTATTGACCAGTAAAATGAACATCGATACATTGGCCTAAACATCACCTAAGCGCGTTTCTGCGTTTCGCCATTTTGTGGAGTTTTTGTTGTTTTGTTTGTTTCTTATTAATAAAAAATATTTCCCGGCCAGAGATGTTACGCAAAAGTAACGCAGGTTTTTGCGTTGCTTTACTCTGATTTTTTTGTAACGCGATACTTTTGCGTTACATTTTTCCAAAGTGTATTGCGTTGAGGCTGTGTTACTAAAAAAAAGTAGTAGTTTGTTACGAAAAGTAACACGTTACTCGTTACTTTACCCCCAACCCTGCAATTTCATTCAGCTCCGTCAGTAAAGCCTTGAAAACTCTTTCTCTTGACCAAATCCTTTTCACCAGGTTTTTATGTCTTGAAGATTTCACCTAAAATACAGCATTAACAAAGGAGTGAGAAGCATGCCACTGAAGTTGAAAGATCCGAGTTTACTAAAAAATTACATGGCATTTAAAATGCATGTTTCTTTGGATTCTGAAATCAAACTACATAAAAATTTTCAGAAACTTTGTCCGCTTAAATCACTTACACTATGTGAAGTTTCATAAAACTCTGTAGACTATTAAGCTAAATATGGCAAAAGGCAGGGGCTCACCCTATATATTTCTTGAAGGCAAATTGAAATTTTGTTTCACATGCGGGTCTGTATGTACTTGGCTGTTTAATGAATGTAATTACACTACAGATATTATCTTTGGCTGGCGTCAGTGTGGGAGATGGAATTTATTACAGTTATTTTAGTTGTAGATGAAGATATATATAATTCTACTTAGAAATTGCCTTTTGTAATCACAGTTTAAAACTTATGACGAGTGACCTAAAACAGGAAAATTGTCTGGTTGAGCTAAATGTATTTCCTGACCCAAAGACAAAAAAACGATACTTGAATTTGAACTCTTAAACCAAAACTTTTGTGTTCCCCAGTCCAAGAGCTGCAGGTGAGTCTGTTGGTGGGCAGTGACCTTGAGGGGCTGACCGGTGCCAACCCAACGAAGAAGTTTGACCTGGCCTTTGCCTTCCTGCCCTCTAACCTGGACGCTCAACAGCTGTGCTATCCCAAAGTTCCCTCAATGTTCACGGCCGTCGACGTCCATCGGCTTTGTTTTCTGGTTGGTGAGTACCAATAGGAAGTACCCTACATACTCGTGCATAAGACGAGGGGTTTTCCAAAATTTCAAGGCATAACCTCGTCTTATACACAAGATAATTCTCAGGAATCAATATCCAATCGCTGAAGCAAGAACGACAACCCTCTTGAAAGGGGGTTACCTGAAATTACCTGATATCACATTGGTCTTTGGTTGGATCATTGAGTCTTGGGGCAAAATAGCCACAGATATGATAGTCAATTCATTTAAGAGGTGAGGGTTGTGTTTTTTTCTTTTCTTTTTTTTTAAAGAGATGAGTTTCTTTTAGTATCAATAGAATTTTTCCTTTTAGCCATGGATTTCAAACATACACCAATAGAATCTTGATTCTAGATCTCTTTGAAGTCTACCCCCGTCTTATACATGCGATAACAAAAAGAGCTCGCTTTAGGGGGTCAAAGTCTACCCCCGTCTTATACATGCGATAACAAAAAGAGCTCTGCTTTCATGGGTCAAAGTCTACCCCCGTCTTATCTACATGTCATCTTATACACAAGCACATATGGTAACATCTTGAATCCTGGAAGTTCAGGCAAGGAAGATGTCCGTGGACGAGTGGTAGAGCACCCACCCAAAAACACGGATGTCCAGGTTTGAAATTCTACATCCACTGGATTTCTTTATGTCTTATCAGAGATGGGCATTAAGACAGAGGTCCTGCCTCTCTAGTGACCTTAGAGTGTTGCAAGGGGCTTTAAGTTAAAACCAACCAACTACGGTTGTTGCCTAGTGTGCAGAGGATTGAGGTTCTAGCCTGAGTAGTGCCGTTATTCAAACCTGAAAAGTTCAGTGGCTGTCTATCCTGGTGACAGAAAAATGTAACTGTTTTTGTCGCTGTTGTTTTTTCTGTTGGTGTTCTCATTGTTGCTGCTGTTGTTGCTTCATCTATTAGGGGTTTTGTTGTTTTTTGGCACGAGGCATGAGTTTACTTCTGATCACTTGGGTTCTGAAAAGATTTCATTTTTCTTTGAAGCTATTGTTTCACAAATGAATAATTGTTCGAGGTATCTTTGTTCAGTCTTGGGGTTTTTTTTCCA
Organism: Phyllaplysia taylori; assembly: GCA_032273245.1. NCBI lineage: Eukaryota > Metazoa > Mollusca > Gastropoda > Aplysiida > Aplysiidae > Phyllaplysia > Phyllaplysia taylori. The sequence continues at coordinate 9,788 of JAUKPP010072706.1, forward strand.
TTAAATATTGTTTTTGTTTCCGTTGCACTTATTTACAGACAAAGTAGTTCGAATTTGTGTATCCTCAGATAGTTTTGAGTCATGTCAGTCCTTCAGTTCACCTGACAAAACGGATTATTCCATCCTCAGATCAAATGTATTACAACATCCGTATAGCCAACGACTACGACATCTACCTTGACCCTCCCCTGCACTTCGTCAACATCCCAGCGGTGAATCCCGAGCCCGTACTGAGCACCGAGGTCATGTACGCCTCAGCAATCAATGCCTGGACTTACTCTGCACTCTACTCATACCAGCTGTTTCTTCCTGAGAGTGACAACATATTCAGCGGTGGACAAGGCGACTTCAATCGGCAGGAGGTATACAATGTATTTCATGTCATGTTAAAGATCAGAAAGATCTTGTCCATATCCAAGTGTTTGAGTACCTGTAAAATGTCAGCTTGTACTGTATACTTCCCAGGATGTTGAGAAGGTTTCTGAATGACTTTGATCTGCCAGGGTAGTAATAGATTGTAAAGACCATAGAGCCTGCTTTCAAGCGGGGATATGTGCTGTATAAATGCAATCCATTATTGTAATAAAGCAAATAATGTTATTTAATGGAGTTTATAGTGAACAATTTTAAAATTGGTGTTGTTAACAAAGATAGGAAAGAATAGAATAGGACAGGGCAGATGGGGAAAAGAAGGGTTACAAAGGGGAAGATAGTAGGAAATGACTTGTGAAATTGACAATAACAATAATAATAAAAAGAAGAAGAAGAAGACGAAGAAGAATGGATTTCATTTCTATAGCGCATATCCCAATTATGATGTGGTTAGGTAGAAAGATAAAGGAGAGGAAAATAGGGGAAGAAGAAGGATAGGAGAGAGTAGGGGTGGAAAAGGCAGCGGCAAAGAAGGGCAAAGTGGCAGGAAAGTAGGAATGAATGGGCATATAGAGTTGTTTATTGATTTTTAAGTTCCTCTATCCACCCACATCAAGCGCCTTACCCCCTCTTTGCATCCCCACCCCCACCCATACCCATTCTAATAGCAGCACAGATTTTGTTGGTTGTATTGCTAACGAGTGAATACTACAAAGAATATAATAGAGTGTTCTCCCTTTTGCAAAAACACCCTAAGAATTATATGAACAAATGCCCAGTTCCATCCATGATGTTTCTCACTGGTCCACAGCTCGAGCTGCTGATGAAACAACTGCTACGCATCTACACGGCGCAGTGCCACCTGTTTGCCGAGCAGTACGGAGGGATCCTGTTCCAAACCACCCCAGAGAGTGGCACTGCCACAGTCACTGCGTCTCTACGTGGCGGGGACAAAAACATCGTCAGACCGGGCAAAGAGGTGAAAGAACCGTCCCAATGTCCTTACAGTCACAATTCTTGGTGCTGTAGATTCTTGTAGCTTAGTTTTTTATGTTGTTGTTTCTGTCATCTTGAAGTTGACTCAACAGTTTAAACTCAAAACAAGAAAAAGTTTTAACCGCCTCCCCTCCCCCCTACCTTTAAACTAAAATTTTGACCGCCCTCCCCTCCCCCCTACCTTTAAACTATGTTAAGACCTGCTTTCTATTATTTGTTTGTTTAGTTAAAGCTTTAAGTCACTATCGACACTATAAGGTCATCTCAGCATCGGGAAGTAGACTAGGACTATAGTCACACATACAAAGAAGTAGAAGGAGCAGACCACATTCGAGCGCCGGTCAACCACACGCTTACTTTCTTTATCGTCATCGTGGTTGTCTTCTCATTTTTGTTGTTTTCTCCTTCATAAAGTTCCAATAAATAGTAATGCACACATACATTTAGAGCCTCTTATGTGGTCTCTTTGCCCCAGCCAGTTTTGTCAATGAAGTTGCTAACATTATCGAAGTGAAGGCCCTGAAGCTGAACTCAAATGTTAAACTATAATCTCAGATTCATATTAACAAAGAAATTCAGCAGAGGATAATTTTAATGTTGGTATGAACCAATTGAGAAAAATACTGTTCTACAAATGGAAAAACAATCAATTTAAAGTGTTTTTGCCCCCATCTTTGTTGTCTGCTTGGCTGTAGTGTGTCGCCGGCGAGAAATAAGCTGAGAACGAAAATTACATCCCTTTATGATGCAAAGTATTGTTACATGTTCCGGCACCTATCTTCAATGTCATGATCACTTCCTACTTCCTTTGACATCTCCTCAAAGTCAACATCAAATATGGCACCCATCAGTATGATGTGCCAATGGTGTTCGGCCCTACATTGTTACTATTCAAGGGACAAAATTTCCACTAACAGAAGAAAAGAAAAAAAGAACTAGCTATTTTACAATAATTACTCAAACAGAAAATCATGGGTAGGCCCATCAAGATAGGTAACTTCGATTATTAATACAGTGATGACAGTGATGAAAATCAAACAAGACATGATTCAGGTCCTACTAAAATGCAAAAAGACGCAAAAAGACAGAAAAGACACGAAAACACGCGAAAAGACACGAAAAAACATCTGAAAAGACATGAAAAGTCCTGTAACACGTAACTGTTTTTCTTGAGATTGGTGAATATGTGAAAAGACATGATAAACCTCGGACAGCTGGAACCAAGTTGAAATTGAATTAGCATTAATGAATTGACAATATCACTTATTTTATAGTCTTTTTGTGTCATTTCGTGTCTTTTCGTGTGAGTCTTTTCGCGTATTTTCTTGTCTTTTTGCATTTTAGTAGGACCCCATGATTCTAATTTTTGACACTCATTCAGTGGAAGTTCCGCCACATGCCATGCTTTGGATTCAATAATTGACATCTTGCATGCACATTTTTCTTTTTATTGTACCATATTAACCCAGCCCACAGTTGAATCTCTAACAGTATCACTAGCTCTTTGGTGCAACTGTGTTGACTTGACCCTTATATTTCTATATCTACTATTTCTATCTGTTCCAGATTGAGCGACGCAGCACAGTTCTGCTGAAGAAGTCATTCCGCAACAACGTGTTCTGTAAGGCGCATCAGTGGTGTCTGTCCTCCACAAACATGGCCACCGAGGAACCCTTCAGTTACAAGTAAACTCAATACACTCTGTTTGTCTCTGCTTTGTTAATATTGTTTGTGACAGTCTGCTGTAGCCATTGCAGTATTTTCCCCTTAGCAAAACAAACACAGGGATGCCACCCTTCTGGAAATTTCCAGAATTCCGGAAATCAGTCCTGCATCCGGAAATCAAAATAAGTAGAATGTATTATTAAATTATTTATTCAGGGATGTTTTCACACCCCATAATTGCTCTATTTGTAAGCTAAAAACACCCCAGAATTGCTCTATTCTTAAGCTATTTTTCAAAATGCCTCCAGACCTCCTTAGAATTGGCTTCCCCTGCGGGGGTCGCACAAAAGTTCAAGAAATTTTGTCTCTCTTGGGTGGCACCCCTGCAAAAAGCAACATTGTTATGGCATGCTGGTATTTCTGTAGTTTTCAACGTTGCTTTTGAAGTGGTCAGTAGAATCTTGATAGGAGCATTTTGAAGTATTTTCTATTGTTTCAGGGCTTGTTGATGGTGGTTTTTAGGATTTTTTGTTCATTTTCTTAAGGCAGTATAGAAAAACACTGCGTTTCTATTAAGTTTGTCTACTACGACACTGGTTTTGATTTGTTTATGTTGTGATTACCAGTAACCGCATTGTATGTGAAAGGAACTTGAAGAGATGAATGGAAAAACTAAATCATCTTTAAGTGTATCCATTTCACAACATTATCAATCACTTTTTACCCCCTCCCTACAAAGGAATGTTAAAATGCATAACATTCATTCCGTCATACAAGAAGTCTACAAAAACACAATATTTTCTTTTACAGAAAAGAGTTCTTCTTTCCCTACGAGGAGTCTATCAAAGTTTTGTTCAACGAGCTCCCCCAGCTCCCCGAGACGCCGGAGACTTTCTTCAGCCACCTCCCCAACCTACAGTATCTGCGTCTGCAACACTGTGAGTCTCTGAGCCACATCCCCGCGGGCATCTCGAGCTGCGTCTACCTGCGTATGCTCTCGCTCAAAGACAGCGCCATTCAGAATCTGCCCTCTGACTTGTTCCAGGCTCCAAAGCTGCGGAGAATCCATTGCCGCAGACTGCCTGTAAGTTGGATGATTACAGCCGTTGTCATGGTGAACAAGTGGCTAAGTCGGACTTATGCCATTTGTGAACTGATACAGAATTTAATTCAGTAACGACTCCTGCATGTTCTACTGATAATCTTTTTTTTTAAAGTGCCAATACGTTGTTGTTTTTTTCTAAGAAATTTCAAAACGACTTATGTCATAATTATTGAAGAAATGAAACGGGAATGTTTTTTCAAGTTTTCTCAAAAGAGAAAAATACTACTTAAGACATTTGTTTAGCACCAGGACAAGGTGTTTTTCTTTGTCCATTGAGAGGCTGAAACAGATCATGATTTCAAGAGAAGGAAATCTCTTATTTCTGTAGCCTTTTGCTTTATTGATCCAATTTGGTTTCCACGCTGAAATCTTTCAACTAATGTTTTATTATTAAAACTAGGCAGATTGTGAATTTTTTGTTATGGGAAATATAGCTTTCAGCGTATTGAATTTGGACTTCACATATTATATTTTTGACGTTTTGACTTTTTTAGTTTTCTTGCTGGCCTATTTTCTTCCTCATTTCCTGCAAACTCACCTTCTTTCTATTTCTACCTCTTGCACTTGGAGTTTAAATATAATTTTTTTTAACCAATATATTTTTTCTCTCTAATAGATTGGGGATTTTTTTCTATAAATTTGGCATAGTGATGTCCTTGGCAAAACATCTGCTAGGGTTCTTTAGAATTAGCAGAGTTCACGTATTTTCTTTTAAGTATAGATTTGATTGATATTTTTTTTGCAACTAACCATTATCAATTTCTCCCCCCCCCCCCCCCCCCTTACCCTTACCCCATGACAGGTGCGTAGCCTGCCCTCCAACATGATGGACTACAGCCCTCTGACCGAGCTGGTCCTGTCCTCCCTGCTTCTCACGACCGTCCCGGTGCAAATCACTCAACTGACCAACCTACAGCTGCTGGATTTGAACCACAACCCTCTGCAGTCACTGCCTGTTGAGCTGGCCAGACTGAGCAAGCTGAAGACCTTGCTGCTCTCTGGTGAGTTAGCTCAGACAGAAACTTTTGCATCGTCTTTAGTAAGCTTTCTTTTTAACGGCACGGTTGTTTATATCTTTCTTCTTTAAACAATCCAATGCATATTATGTATGAATGTCATTTTTACCATGTATGTGAAAGTCTTTTAATACTTTTATGTCTGTGATTATATATTTATATATCTATATGAGCGTCATCGAGCACTTTTAGTGGATTTTAGGCGCTATACAAACTAAATATTATTATTATTATTATAATTATTATCGTTTTGTACTTGTTGGGAATGCGTTGTTTGGTTTTGGGTTTGGTCTTTAGTTTTATGTCTCTTGCAACTCTATAAGGTCATTTAACACTTTGAAGTAACTCAGCGCATATATGCACCGGCCCAGATTCCACCATCTTGTACTCGGCGCATGCATGCACCAGGCCCGAGTAGCGCGATCACATCACGGCTGGCTGCGTGTGACCGATAGGGTTCTTTATCCTTCCGGCTGTGTGACTACAAAGTTTTAACTGATTCACTCTCAGCCTATTTTCAGGTTTGGACCAGCATCCCATTTTACACTTAGTGAAATGTGAAGGGTAGGATCAGTTTTCATCTGTAAATCTAATCAATGCTAGCCCAAACCTTGCATATTATATATCAAAATATTCACAAATAATTGCAGAATGTCAATTCAGAGTCAAGCGCCTTTTGCTAGATTCTAATTTTGCATTATTTCTAGTTAGTACCGTATGTCCCACTGTATGCGGCCCATTAAGGGAATCAGTTAAAGGACGGGCTACTTCGACCCTGACCGTTAGGGTCAACCGAGGCTGAGAGGGATGGATGCCAGCAGAAAGATGCAGATGCTGGTTCCCGTATGGGAATCAAACTTGGGTCTTCTATGTGATAGGCGAAAACCTAACCATTACACTGCAGATGCCAGTGAAGTGTTGTTGTCAATACAGACTTTGAATCATTCACCCTTTGTGTGATCTTCTAGTCCTATAGAGTCATAGCAGCCAATATAGCACCCAAGGGCTGGAGAACCTATGCTCTTGCCCCTAAGTACTGAGAAAATGCAAAGCAGTCACAAGACCTCACTGTACCAGACAACTACAATGTGCTATGCAGATATTAAACAGTATTCTGCCACTATTGGTGCAACATTTTTACATTTTTGGCTCCAGCCAGGGATTGAACCCCTTGGATTTCACAACACCTGTCATGGTTACTCCAGTTTCCGTACCCCTCAGAAGAGGTAGGAATACATGGTGTAGAATTTAAGCTCTGATGGCTAGCTAGTAGCCTGATTCAAACACACCACATTCACAGTACAAGAAGAGACACACCAGACAT
>JAUKPP010072928.1:0-16255 GCA_032273245.1 Phyllaplysia taylori
AAGACTCGAGTTCAATCAGTGTGAAAATCTATTGTTGCTGGACAATGAGCTCTGAGCCAACAAGTGATGACCTTGCCATAGGAGTGTGAAGTATGAGCTCGCAGTAGGACTGTCAAAAGCCACCACATTTTGTGACAAATACTTATTATGTTCGCTGCCAATAAGTGAAGAAGTATCAACCTCATTTGCAAACAGTAGACACATAGTTGTTTTGCTTTAATGACTTTAAATATAATGCGTAGGCTATACTCCAATAACCATGCTTCATCCTACCATCAATTCGTGCTTGCTCTTAGTCAGAGGGCACACTACGCCCGTGGTCAAGGATAATAATATTAATGCTTTTTGGTGCATTATGGTACTATTTTGTCAGTCACCGAAGTGCCTCGTAAAATACCATTTACCCCCAGTCCTCCCTCAGTATCCGCGAGGTGGATCAAAGAGTATCCTACTTCTCTATTTCTGCCGTGTAAAAAACTGACCAGGTTTGGCCTTGTTCTAAAGTCCATTGCTTCTCTCTCTCTCTCTCCGCCCCCCTCTCTCTCTCTCTTTCTCTCTCTCTCTCTCCCTCCCTCTCTGCCCTTATTTTTCTTCGACAATCACAGCAGTCATTCTTATCAACATCATATTTATATCACGTATCTCCTCATTCCCAGATTTGGTTCCAGAACCGTCGGCGCAAAGATGTGGTCACCAAAACCCCAACCTCCAAACCGGAAGGAAAAGACGGTCCCCTCTCAACGGGCAGCGCTACATCACCCGCTGGAAGCGAGAACAGCAACCAAACAGACGAGACTCTTCCCACCAGTGACAGCAGAAGTCAACTCGGCGAAACCGGAAGAGATAACTCTGTCGAGAAAGCTCCTTCTTCGTCATCTCCCGGTGATTATGACAACCCGAGTAGTCACGTGAGCAACGATAGCACCGACTCCTTCACGCATACAGACCAAGGGGGGAGTAACTCAAACCCTCTTAGAGGAACTCAACAACCGACAGACGAACAGCAGACGGCTTCCGGTCATGTGACTTCTAACTCTCAGCCTTCAATGGTTTCTAATGTCGTGCTGCGGAGTATGATTGCTGAGCTCAACAAGTTTGACAACGAATATCTAAAACAGAAGAAAAATAAGAAGAAAAGCAGATCGAAATCTTCCAGACATTCGACTTCTGTACATGTACCAAACCAAGCACTTTCATCTGTTTCTCCGTGTAAAAACCAAAGACTTTTTCAGCGATATGATATGGTGGCGCCCCCGAACAAAGTAACTCCTACAGCTTTCCTCAACACGTCTGCAAACAGATTCAAACACGCTGGTGGCACTTCCGCTTTTCAAAATCCCCGCGAAAATAGAATTCTCCAGACTGGGACATCCATTGGCCTAAACGACGCTTATAGTGGATACTCGGGGCTTTCTTCAGTGCAAAACGGCTTAGAATCCACGGATCTTATTCCTCCACCAAAATCATCCTTGGATTTGTCATCTGTCCATCTGATGGGCGCCCCTCTCGGCCTTTCAGCTCCAAGCCACCCACAAGTGAGTCTCGCTAGCCTATTCCACAACGCGGGGCCTCCGCACTCCCTGACCTCCCAGCCCCAACTTTACGACAATCTTCCAGTTCTCTCAGATCTGCTTGGCTCCTACAAGAACCACCATCCATCAAACGTGGCAGCAGCAGTCGCTCAAAGGCAGCTCGGTCAGTCTTTCTTGTCATCCCAGACAACATCGCTACCTCCTCCCCCTCCTCCACCAGGAATTACGACTCAGAATATCTTCGGACTACACACCAACACCGGTGCAGGCAGTGGTGGTAGCAGTGCAGGAGGGGACAGCAGCAGTAGCGCTGGTAACAGTATTAGCGGTGAGAGTATCAAATCTCCAGGAAGTGACGTCACATTCCCCCCATCACCTTCCCAGCATCCTTTCACTTTGCATCATCCTCACCACCACCACGCAGCCTCGGCGTTCAATCTAAATCGCGTGTTCCCCTTCCCACTAATCGCCGACCCGCCCGCCATGTTGTCTAGTTTACGACAATCAGCCGACCCCTTCCGGCCTCATCCACAATGGCCGTCACCTACCTCCCCTCTCAGGACTCAAACCTCAGCCCCATCAATCCACGGTCTCACCGTGTCGTCTGGTACAGGCACGGGAGCAGACGACCCCTATAGACCACTACTGATCTCATCCCTAAGCAATCCCTACTTCTCCCCTGTCTCCAGTTCTTACTCCCTGTCTCCCTCATCCGCCCTTGTCTCGCAACCTCTACACTGGCCGGCCCCGCTCAGCTCAGACCCAACAGTGAACAGCTACACACAGTTGTAAAGTAAAGCGTGGGCGGAATTTTAAATGCAAATACAGTCAAACCTGTCTAAGACGACCATCCAATATCGAGAAAAAAGTGGTCGTTTTAGACAAGTGGTCGTCTTGGAGAGGGATAATATATATATGTAGGAGAAATGTAATTTGGGAGTCGATGGAACAGGTGGTCGTTTAAGAAGGTTCAACTCTTTTATGATATACAATACAGTTGAACCTGCCTAATTGACTACCTATTATAGACGATCACCTGCACAAACGATCACTTTTCATCGACTCCCAAATTACAATGTTTTAGTTTGGTTTGGTTTTGGTTTTACGCCCTTTTTAATAACACCGCGAGAATATCTAATTTAATAGGTGGGCTACTTTCACTCTGCCTAACCCGGATTGTAAGGGACTTAACATCCCAGCAGAGACACGGCGATGCTCGTCAAAGGTGTGGATCGAACTCCCGTCATGTGCGTGGTAGTGATAGGCAAAGAGCCTACCACTACACCACATACGCTGGTCAACGGAGGGTATTGAAACTTTCTGTTCCAAGGTGAAGATTGGGGGAATAGGCAAATCTTCCTGCAGCCTTTGTTTGTGCATTACATTTTTTTTATCAACGATTTATAACCAAGGATAATTTAATGGAATTATACATACACCAGACATGACCATGTAACTCAAAACAACTGTTTTAGCTTGAGTGAGTACGTGCATGAGTGTAGGTTTTCTTTGTGTTTATTTGTGTGTGTATGTAAGAAATGTGTGTAAGAAAGAGAAGGATACAGAGAGAGAGAAAGAGAGAGAGAGAGAAGAGAGAGAGAGAGAGATAGAGAGGGAGTACGAGATATGGAGGCAAACGACATACATGTATATAATATATACATATATATATACAGGGTGGTTTTTTTTATATTGATCGATTCTAAACTGGAATAACTTCAAAACGGTAAGAAATAGAACCAATCTGTTTTCTACCGATTAATCCTCATTCATTTAAGTTTTTTTCTGGTACCAAAATCTGCCGATTTCATGAACACACTGTGCAACAGCGCCAGTTTGCGTGAACAGACCCCGATTTTTAGCGCGCAGAAATGACGCTAATCTACCATTTACCAAGTGCGTATTGTGCGTTTACAAAGGAGATCGCGCGCCTGCAGTTCTAAGAAAATTCCAACTGAGCACAGCAAGAAAAGCACAACCCAAAACTCAATCAGAACTTGGTATCAAAATTTGGTAGAGATGGGTACTGTGAATGGCTCTAACAACGAAGATAGCAAGAAGTGAACACGCGACTTGCTTTGTGTCCGATCAATTGAAAAGGACGTGTTCATTTTGAGACTCCCAGAAACATCCATCTCTTTCTTACTTCAAAGAATAAAACTCAATTTTTGTTGCTGTAAAACATGAAGCCAGAGCTTGTTAGACATTAGTCCTTTTGGAAAAAACAGTTTTAAACGTCTTTTAATTGTCTACGATGGTTCCGTGCAGTCCTTCTCTTTGGTATGCCAGAGCGCTGTTTTGACGCCATGCCCTAAAAAGGGCTTTGTTCTGCTAATTCCTTTTTAAAATGCTTTCTCTATCAATATAATTTTATTAGATATCCCAGAAAAAACTTAAATGGACAGTGAATGATGTGCAAAAAAACGTTTACTTTTATCTCTTGCCGTTTTCGAGTTATTTAAGTTTAGAATCGATCAATATAAAAAAAACACCCTGTATTATACATAATGAGAGAGAGGGAGAGAGACAGAGAGAGAGAAGAGAGAGATAGATAGATAGAGAGAGAGAGAGAGAAAGTGATTGACTGTACGAGTATTGTGCAATAACGTAGTGAGTATGAGAGATTGTAAAAATAAAGTTGTTTCAGTTGCAAAAATTCTTTGCTCATATTGATTGTGGTGATACCGGTACCTTCTCAAACCTGATATGTAATAACATGCACTTGTATTCCTAACAATTTATTGTCATCGCCATTCTACATTGTCGTAAGTAAAAATTTCAAACAAAAAATTAAAATCAAGCATATTGGTAGAGATTTATAATGCGCAAATGTTGACCAAAGCCTTATTTCCCTTTCTAAAACACTGATAAAACAAAGACGAAATAAAGACATAATATATATTTGTATTGTATTATAGAATGTACATGAATAAACAAAAACAGGTTAAAACTTGGCCTGAAAATCTCATATTTTGACTTATACAATGGTGAAAGATGACGAAGAAATAATGTCAGACAGATGAATGTTATTATCAAATTACGATTAACTGCCAGCACATGAAAGAGGTTACCAATTTTGATACTATCATATATGAAAGCTGGAAGAAAACATGAAACACGATGTATAATGACAAATATTGTAAAGAAGTTACATTCATCTGTCTCAGTTATTCTTGACATTGAATCAATTCTGAAAATATTGTTGGTCAAATTATGATATATGTAATTTTATTCAAACAATTGTTTCATATTATGTGTTTTTATTCTTTTTTACAAGTCAATGTCAAACAGTATTTCTTCAGGCGAAGACTTAAAAATCAACGCTCGAGGTTTTATAAATAAATATTTGATATTTTGTACACTGACATAACAGAGTTATAATTGTTTTTATTTTTTATCACGAAAAGGGATAATGTTGAATGTTGCCTAAAAATGCTATTCTCCCAGCAAAATTGGCAGAATTGAGAAAGCAATTTTGAAAGAGTTGGATGTAGTTTTAAGTTTAGTCAAGGTTTTATGGCACTATCAACACTATGACACATTGAGGTTATTTAAATGCCAGAAAGTACAATAGGAATATAAGCCATGAACTCCCTACCAAATTCAAGGAGATTTCAAGGACGTTTCTAGAAGAAATTTATAAGATTCAAGGAGATTACGTCAAGAAATTCATGCCGTTTTTTACGTCTATTTCCGATAGGCTTATACACTTGTGTATCGATACCCCAGTACTATGTAAACAATGCCTCTGTCTTCCCCTCGCCGTGTGGCGCCCTGCGAGAGATCAGACGCGAACGCTGCCTCAGCTAATTAGGCCTATAGGCTAAAAATAGATTTGTTGCAGTAGGTTGTAGTTTTCCGACAAAAATTTTGTTAATGCCTGATCAAGCGAAATTCAAGGAGTTTTCAAGGACTCCTTGAATTCAAGTAGGCAATGTGAACCCTCAATAGCAACACAAAAGAAAGAGGTAGAAGTAGCAGACCGCATCAGAGAACCTGCCAACCACCAACTTGAATGTAGATCTATTTTGGCAACTTGGAAACACATGTGTCACTTTTCACATAAAACTACAACAGAAACAGAGTTGAAAGTTAGAAGTTGCCTGCATAAAGTCATAAAGATGGATAGGTCCTCATGACAGCCTTCGATTTTTTATTTATTCATTACCTGAATTTACAAAAATATATTTGATAAAAAGTTCCTGTCCTTCTTCGGCCTCTATAATAATTCCCCGGAGAAACGAAACAATAGACATGCGTTCAAGATGTGTTCGACGCGGATGCGCCTCGCAACTTTCCCGTTGACGTGAACTCTAAAGACTCATTGAATGCGTGCATGCATTCGTAGGACAGGAAATGAAGTCGAACTTGGGACCACGCTCTTTATGTATTATCTCTCTCTCTCTCTCTGTCTTCGTATAATGCTCCCAGTATTCCCCGGGCAAAGCTGGCGTCCCAGCTAGTTATCTATAATCTTAAACTAAGGATCAAGGGGCAGGATTAAGAATTGTTTTTGATTACCAGTACCAGTTTTATGTCCCTTGGAACACTGTAAAGTCATTTAAGACATGGGGTACTTTGACCCTGCCTGTCAGGGCCAATCCGAGCTGGCAGGGACAAATATTTCAGCAGGAAACGGTACGTGGGATCAAACTCGGTTCTGCCTAACCATTTTATTACACCACAGACAGCGGTTTAATTTTTGTGCCACCACATGCTTCTGTCTACGTATCAATAGTCTGTAGCGCACTTTACAGTAGTCTCTACCTAAGATCCCATCTATCACCTTGATCCAAGTTTGCCTAACATCCTTTTGGTTTGGTTTTTGGCTTGTCTCTTGAGGCACACTAAATGTAAAGTCATTTGAGAGACTAGCTATTTCGACCCTGGCTGTCAGGGTCAACCTGGACTGAGAGGTACAGATCCCAGCAGAAAGATACAGATGCTTGTCCCCATGTAGAAATCGAACTCAGGTCATTTGCATGATGGGCAAAAATGCTAACCATTACACCACAGGTGCGGATGCCCAGCACCCTCTTAATGTGTAAAAACAGAATTTTTTTTTACTGAAACCACATATGTACTCTTTTATCATCATTGTCCCACAGGCAAAGTATGACTACCGGCGCTGTGATGTAATGGTTTATGCTCTTCGCCTGTCATGCGGACGATCCAAGTTTGATTCTGAGCATGGACGATTTATTTTTTCTGCTGGGATTTTTTTCCCTCTAAGCACGGGTTGGCCCTGATATGCAGGGTCGAAGTAGCCCATCTCTTAAATGAGTGTTGCTGGGGATGTAAAACTGGTAACCAAACCACAAAGTATGGCTAACCAGCATTTGCGGTGTAATGGTTAGGTTCTTCACCCATCACGCAGGGGACAGGAGTTAGATTCCCACCTTGGATATGAGCATCCCCGTGTCTTTATATGGATGCTGTGTCTCTGTCAGCTTGGGTTAGCCCTGACAGGCAGGTTCGTAAGTAGCCAGCTTCTAAAATGACCTTCCTTGATACAAGAGGTATAAAACGAAAACCAATACTTGGCTATCGCCTCACTTTTTCCAAGCCAAAAGGATAACATCGGCATATACTTGTAGTTCCCCTGTTCAGTGTTGTGCTTCCCTTTTGTGTGTTCACTTTCCTTGTCTGTGATTTTTGTGAAGTGAGACACCTGTGTGTATACAGAAAAGGTGTGTGTGTTAGCGGGTGAGGGAGAACTAAGACAAATGAAGCCATGAAGCAAAGCCATAGATGCAAATAACGCTTGAGATTCTCTTACATGTAATTTATTCCGCAGTGGGTATATACATCAAATAATCATCAAATAAAGCCCTCACAAGCCCCCCTCCCCGCTCCCCCTCAAAAGAAATCCCCAAAAACAACAACCAAAACCCTCTACCAACATCTGTGGTGTAATGACTAGGCTCTACATCTATCATGCGGGAGTGTCAAATTCGATCCCTGGTGTGGATAAACGCCTGTGTCTTTCTGGTCGGTTTTGTCTCTCTCAGCTTCAATTGGCCTTGACAGGCAGAATCAAAGTAGCCTGTCCCTTAATTTACCTTACCGTGTTGCAAGGGACAAGAAAGCAGTTATAAAAACATGTTATGTCAGTGCCAAAAAGTCATAACACAATCATCTCATAAACCCCTCAACCTTCTTTCTTGCACATTACTCTTTTCACTAACGACCTGAACCAAAAACAGCATGAATAGATTTAATTCAAACATGATTTACTGAAACGGAATGAATAACTTGCAACTATTGCACTTGATTCACTTGGAGAGATGAGCAGACAGCAGCAAGGATGTCAGATAGGATACCGTCACGGTTGTCACGGGTTATCTGAAACGAAAAAGTGGAAAATCATGCCATGCTGATCACAATGCTTGAATGTATAGTGAAACTCAGACAACAAGCGCAGATGTAAAAGAAATCTTAGCCTTTACAAAAGAAATAAAAATCTCTGCTTTTTTCCCTCTTTGTCTTTGTTTAAGTACTTAGGATCTAACGATATCCGAGAATTTAAACCCTCCATTGTAATCTTCTTCTTCTCGTTCATCTAAATACACAATCCGGTCTCTATAGCGAAGGCTGCTGTTTGCTGCAGGTCCTCGAGGTTCCCATAGAGCTTCAGGGCATCTTGCCTAGGGGTAGGCCAGAACTTTCTTCTACTTGCTTCATGTAAAGGACCTCCGTTGTAATGAGATATTGAAGTTAAAATTGAACCACATCCAAAGATAGTTAAGCCTGCAACAAGCACTTCACTGAGCAAACACAGGCCAATATAATGAAGATGTATGGCACTAATTCACTCAGTGTACTTTATGTGACAAGCATTGTTGGTGTTACATCGTTAGGACTCAGCACGTGGTGAGAGAGGTGAAAAGAGGATGTGATTCGCTTAGGCGGAGCGTCCACTGACGTGTTTTGTCAGTTGCAGGCCAGGCTCATTTGTATATATCATATATAGGTGAGCCTGACCCGCAGCCGACAAAAGAGGTCAGTGGACGCTCCGCCTTACGCATTCTTTGTTTCCAACACAAAATGTGTACTCTCAGCGCAGCACATTACTCTCCCATCCCCAGCCTGCCTTGTGCACCCATGGTGTTGACTGGGCCTATCAGCAATGAGTAGTGAAAGTTGCAATACTCAACCAGAATGCAGATATTCTATACATGATTCATGGTGGTTTAATGGTGCATGATAGACTTTCAATTTGTTCATACCACTCACATTGGAAAGTCTACCATTTACCATTTAACCCCCATGAATCTAATATAATAAAAAAACTGGGTTTTTATTTGTTCGAGGCTCCAGGCTTTATTACTGAAACGATTTCGACCATTTAGGGCTTTAAAAATTCGTCTCAGTCTCAACTGCGTGCTTTGCTGGCGTAATCAATGAAACCAAACAGCGTTTGCGTGATATCAATTTTTTTATTTTTGAAAAAGTTCGTTCTCAACGCTATGTTTTCAACTTCTCCACACTTTCACTGTGAAAGCGGCTTTCAGATCAAGCGCTTATGAGTGCGTTTCTGAAAAATCGGAAAAATTGCGTTCCTGGGTCGGAGGTTGTGGGGGATTGGGAGAAGTTCCAAGCATGGGTTCCAACTGTGGCAGTGGGTTTAGAGTCTAAGGAAAGTATGCTGGAATGATCGACAGAGAGAAGGATACATCGGGTAGGCCTACCACATAGATACTAGATCCATGGTCTACCGTTATTATAATAGCGACATAATTAATAGTATACAATCTACTACTACTACCGTACCCGTGCAACGAACGGGGATTTACACTAGTCATGTATAAAATAACTACATTCTGGTTGAGTATTACAACTTTCACTACGGTTTGTATTCCCACACGTGTTAGCCTACAAACTCTGTTGAATCCTTTGGGATCCCAGATTGCAGTATCTCTGTTGGAGCGTCCCTTTAATCCTCAGCAATAATACACACTATGTTCTTAGAGTTCTAATTAATAATAATAATAATAATAATAATAATAGATTGCATGACATGATCGTTCACTGTCTATAGCCGGGTACCCATTCACACCTGGGTAAAGTGAGGAAAATTTGTGTAAAATAGGCTCTAGGCGAGGCTGTAGTGCAATTTGCATGTGGTCGGTCACTTATTGTGTCTTCTCTCCATCAGTCGTAGCATATCAAAGTGACAATTTCCAATGGCATTGTAAAGCAAATCTAAAATATCTTAAGTCCTTAGATGTCAATAACAACATCTGAAACAATGTGATTAAATGGAAATATTTGTCACTAGAAAACATTAACTTTTTCAAGCCTGGCTGTGTGTTGTGTTTATACAAGGGGGAGGGGTGTGTGTGGTGGGGGTATACTTTTCAGTATTTAAAAAAAAAAAATTACTTGTGATATGGACCAGGGGTGGGATGCACGAAGCTTGACTGCAGTTTTTTCGACTAAATGCTCCATTCCATAATAGCATAAATTCAATACATCTGGAATTTTTAGCTTAACACCCCGCCAGCACGTAATTTCGCAAGCTACTATGAGGTACAGTACAACAGATTATGGAGTGCAGCATTTAGTCGAAAAAATTTCCAACTAGCTTCCTGCATCCTACTATAGATGATTGGTATGTGGTGAGTGCAAAGCAAACAGACCTTGATATCAGCACATAGCACTAATGTAACATGTATTTGAAACGTCAAACAAATCGCTTTAAAAGTTTTAGGTTCCAGGTGTGTCTTTGCTCCCTTGACATTACCCGTACCTTAGTTCATCAGCCTTTAACTAAACTTTCCCCCCAAATCACTCAGAAGCAACCACAATCTGTCTATGAAAACTAATCAACCTAGTTTCAACTGTCCTTTATAAATAATCTTCTGGATACTACCAAACTCAAAGCAATTCCCATGACTTCCACATCAAATAAATCAAACATTTCTCATCAACACTTTCTAACTAATCTAAAAACAGAACAGTTTCCTCACCTCGAATACCATAGAGTCTGCACCATTTCTAAGTTCCTCTACAAAAGGAATAGGCCGACCTTTTGGTACTGGGATCGTGGCAACCACAGTGACATCAGGTTGAGACAATATCCGTCGCACAGCCTGAAGAAACCATACAAAACTAATGAAACAATTATACTTACAATGCTAAAATCTTACTTCTGCAATCTTTTGAAGGGTCAATTAATTACCTTTTTCCACAACTTGTAAAAAATGAGAAGGGAATCATTTGACAACGAAAAAGATGTTAGATTTAGAGAAAATCGTGAATTGTATGTAAGCGTAAACTTCAGTTTATCATCTCCGTTGTACACGTCATGTTATGTTTCATGTTTCTCATGCATCGAATAAAGTTGTTTATTATGTCCAAATTTGCATTGATTGTAGTTTTAGCAGTTACGAATGTCGTTGTGTGCGCACGTCTGTGATGTCGTGTATTAACCTCTGACCTGTGCCCCTTGACATTCAGTTGTAAATAAAAGCAGTGTGTGTGAGCTCTTCAGCCGCTGCCCACTACGAAAACTCAACCCGAGTTATGTTAAATCCTTACCAGTCTATTTCAGCATATAGTCATAAATGCTGGCGTGTATCAAAGCCATACCACAACCCCAGTCAAAACTACAGTAGGCCAAGTCGGTGTCGGAGTCAGCTACCTTACTCCGTGTATAATGTCAACCTCAACAGAAGAAGAGGAAGAAGAGAATCATGTCAAGTCTTTTAGAGACGTTTGTTAGAAATTAGCTGTCCTGATGGTGCTCCGCCTTGTAGTGGAAGGACGGCTTGTGTGCCTTGATGACCCCCAGTGCTATGTCGGCCAGGGCTGTGTTTTGGTTTAGTTACCAGTTTTACGTCCCCTGCAACACTATAAGGTCATTTAAGAGATGGGCTGCTTCGACACTGCCCGTCAGGGCCAACGTGCTGAGAGGGAAAAAATCCCAGCAGAAAAAAACCCAGATCGTCCGCGATTGGGGATCGAACCGGGGTCTTCCGCATGAAAGGCGAGGAGCCTAACCATTACACCACAGTGCCGGTCCATAAGGTGCACTGACAGCACATGGCCACATGTCAAAGGTCACAATTTACACAGTAGGGATGTCAATGACAAATCGACAAAAAATCTGAAATTTACATGGTGAGCCAAAACTTTGGAACTCCACGAAATGAAGAATAGAAGGCTTTCAGATTATCTTCCCCTGAAATCGTGCGTTTAACACTAAGAGTGTGCAGAGGGAATAACAGTCGCACGGCTTCTCATGAAAATAAGCAGTGTTCTGAACATGATTTACATTGTATGTAAATGGGAATGATAGGAATTTTACATTTAGATGAATTAATTTTTTTCTAAATAGTTTGGTTTGGCTTGGTTTTGGTTTAACGCCCCATGCAACTCTATAAGGTCATTTACTAGGCGGGTCGGAGCCATAAAAACTCCCGGGGATCTTCCCTGGATTCGAACCCGGGACCTTCCCATCTGTAGGCGGGAACACCACCGCTCGGCCATCGACGCCCCCTTTTTCTAAATAGCAAAATGTTAAGAGCAAATTATGATGAATGATGAAAAAACCCACACAACCCCAAAAGTCTGATTTCAGAGAAAATCTGATACATTTACATCCCCGACACAGGAGTGGCACTTTGTGAAGTGTCTTCAGGCAAGAAAGCATGCCGTTTTTTTGCATTGCAGTGTAGTATTTACGTAACTCTTGAGTCTTCTAGCGGAAGTAGAAGTATGAATCAAGCAGTTTCTGATGCTTATGAGTCCACTGTGTTCCTTTGCATGCATTATCTATAGCATTGGGTGGGTGTGTATGTATGTAAATATATGCCTGTTTGCTTGAACACAGTTTAAGTATGTGTGTGTGTGTATGTATGTGTTTGTGTGTGTGTGTGTGTGTGTGTGAGTGTGTGTGTGTGTGTGTGTGTGAGTGAGTGAGTGTGTGTGTGTGTGTTTGTGTGTGTGTGTGTGAGACAGAAATCTCCAATCATAGGTACCTCAAACACATTATTCAATCCCCTTTAAGTTGAAACGTTTGGACTCATTGCTCTTGAATAAATGCTCATTTGGGAAGTTTACAGATGATCCTGTTGGATTTTTTATCTTGACACCTACCTGAATAAAACTCTGACTGAACAGTTCCATTTTTCCAATTTCATCTACAAGATAGACTGTTGATTCTCCCATTGCTCTTGCCTGTGAGAAGCACATAAAACGTAACAATATGATTACTAAAAGTGATCTTAACAGCACAAAGTATCAAGACCACATTGTAAACTTCTGAAAAATAAAGTTTTGAAATAACTTGTAGCCAATGTTAAAATACAGCATGATTGATCACCACTGTATTTTCACATACATAAGATAAAGCAAATGGAAAGTGACTCTTCCTCTTGGAGTGGAGTAGGTTTGGTTTGGTTACCATTTTTACGTCCCCTGCAACACTGCAAGGTCATTTAAGAGACGGGCTACTTCGACCCTGCCTGTCAGAGCCAACCCGGACTGAGAGGGAAAAAAATCCCAGCAGAAAAAAACCCAGATCGTCCGCGACCGGGGATTGATCCAGGGTCTTCCTGCATGCAAGGCGAAGAGCCTAATCATTACACCACAGCGCCAGTCGGAGTGGAGTAGCCACACAAAAATGTTTAAACTTCCAAACATAAAATCAGTATAGTGATTCTCGATAGAGAGTTAAGTACGAGTATGCTCTTCATCACTTTCATTGTGCTGACTACTTTGGTTTGGTTTTGGTTTTCACTGCTTGTAAACTGGTGCTGTGGTGTAATGGTAAGGATCTTCGGCTATCATGCGAAAGACCCGAGTTCAACCCCGCGAACAACGATCTGCGTTTTTTTCTGCTTGGATTTTTCCTTCTCAGCCCTGGTTCAAGTAGCCCATCTCTTAAAATGAGTTTAAACTATTCCAATGGAAGTAAAACTGGTAACCAAACCATACCAGACCGTTTGTAATACTGTAAATTAGTGTAAAGCCATTTAAAAGGTAGTCTACTTTGACCCTGCTTGTCAGGATCAACCCTAGGCTAAGAAGGACACAATATCCAAATCAGGAGACAAAGATGCTTGCTCAATTCGGGGACCGAACTCTCGTCCTCTTCGAAACACACAAAGAGCCAAACCATTACATGACAGACGCTGGTCATTGTGCTGAGCAGCAACAGTCTCACATAAAACATCCTATTGTCTAGACCTCTCTGTTACAACATGCAAGCTGTTTAGGGTGTTGTAAAGACTTCCATAAGTTGTACTTCCCAATGTGTTTTGTGGATCAAAGCATGAATACAGGTGACTGCACAGTTTATGAGTAAATAAGATCATATAAAAAAATATCAGACGACAAAAGCAAGTATTTGAGCTGAGCGTACCTTTATACAGTGTGTGTTCTAACGAAGAGTCCCTGCTTGTATCATTATGCTGACAATAAGCACAGTTGTGGAACTAAGACTATTTGATGGTAATTGACATACAAGCTTAGTATAAAAAAAATCAAATAATCATACAGTAAAAGTACGGCAAGAAATTAAGCAAAACCTTAGGCTGAAGAGTTGGAAGGGCTGTTTGCTCAAAAGACAACAAATTCACTGAGTACTGGCCAACTTTATACTGCCTTCTGCCGGATACTGGGATGTCTGATGAATCACTGTCGATGGAACAAAAATACATTTAAATACATGAAACAGTTTGGAACTTGCTGCTTGTTTGGTTTTGGTCTGTTGCCCTTCACATAAATCATGAATATATATAAGAGCATTTGAGATGCAGAACCTCCATATTTCCCATCTGTTAAAGTCGAGGGCTGTAGCAATTATTCAAATAATAACGATGGTTTAATGAACTGCATTGAAGAAAATGACTGATATAAAGTATTATAAAGGCTTCTGAAATACTTAAAAAGTAAGCAGTACCATAATTGTATCTCTTGAGAGATTTTTAAAAAGATGATGGACAAGCTTTAATGATATTAAAAAAAGAAAATTTGCCATGTAGTCAAGTAGACTCTATTCTACTGCTTACTAGATTACAAACATTGTGCCCAGATACAAGTGCAGTTGAACCTGCGCCTGTTCAAAACGACCACCTGCATCAACGACCACCTTCCATCGACTCCCAAATCCCATTTCTTCTATATATTCTCCCTCTCTAAAACGAACACCTGTCTAAAACGACCACTTTTTCTCGACACTGGGTGGTCGTCTTAGACAGGTTTGACTGTAGAAGAGAACAAAAAAGTGAGCAAAATCTATGAGGGTTGGTACCTAACTCTTGCCAACTGTCCACGGTCTCCATTCATGGTAACAACATCAAAGCCAACACGTCGCCCACTGGATCGGACCTCTTCTGTGATGAATCCAGAACAATTGATTTCCTGCTTGGTGAGGGCATCACGTATCTTATTCATCAAAGTTGTCTTGCCGATTCCTGCAAGATACAAAAAAAAAATAAAAAAATAAAAAAAAGAACTTTTCTCCTTTCTCATCAGTGTATTAGCAAAAATTTCTTATATTACTTTCCAAATGTCCTTTAAACATCCTGTCATATCTGATATAATTAATAATAAGAAAGTACTTACAGTGTATTAAGGAGGTAAGTAAAAGAATCTGTATGACTGATAGCACATTATTATTATGTACAATTTAAGATCATTGTTTGATTTTCAACAGGTTCTAGCTTAAACCTGGTTGGGCATTCTTGGGTTTGAGCTGTCTGGTGGAAAGTTCAGACTGCATAAAGCACCATGGTACATTGGAGTTGGCACCTATGAAATGTTTTGTGCTGCTGTATGACAACACAATCTACAGGAGGGTTTGGTTTGGTCCGGTTTCTACTTCTACGTTCCTTGTGACTCTGTAAGGTCATTTGGGCTACTTCGACCCTGTCTGTCAGCGCTGTCCCAGGCTGAGTGAGACGAACCCTAGCAGAAAAAGACAGATTGTCAGCACATGAGATTGAACTCAAGTCTTCCATGTGAAGGGAAGAGAGCCACACCATTACACCTCACTATGGGTTACAGGAGGGACAGAGGTAAAAGGAAAGACCTCCGTAACAAGCCACCAAGGTGAAAACTCAGCGCACATAAAGAAATAGAGAACAGGCTGTAGGGTGGGTGGGTGAACTGAGAATAACAAAGTCAAAGAAAAGACTGAATGAATAATTCGTCCCCACATAAACAGTCAAATTTTCATGTTGCCAAATCTTGCCCGCCTCTTGAAAAAAGTTTGAACATGCCTATAAAAAGGATTCAAAATCTAGAACTGGCAATAATTCTTTAAATGTAAACATAATTTTATTGAAACTACCTGGGATTCCAGTCAAAAGTAGATGCCGAGGCCTTTTTGCTGCAGCCATAATTCGATTTTCTACTTTCTTAACAAGGCGTACTTTTTGGGGTTGGCATCTGTGCCTGGTCTGTGTACCTGTACCGGTACGCTAAAATTATTGTTTTCTGTAGGCCTACTTTTCTTTCCGATATCTGCAACTTGAAGAAGTTAATTGATCATTAAATTGAAATTTATTGGGGGAGGAAATTCTTGTTTCCAAACTTTGGACCAAAGTTCTCAGTTTCTGTAATATGTAGAATGTAGACCTAGACTTGTACTTAAATTGTATTGTATGGTACTCAATGAAATTGGTCAGTTGCTTAGTGTAGCTGTATTATTAGTTCATGTCCTATTATCATTGCCCCTACATCCCTTTGGGACTCATGTGTGTACTTTCGTT
>JAUKPP010073038.1:4399-16254 GCA_032273245.1 Phyllaplysia taylori
AAAACCGCCCCCCCCCCCCCCCCCCCCCCCAAAAAAAAAAAAAATTTTTTAAAAAAGCCCACCAAAACCAAAAGAAATTTTGTCTTTCGCGTAATGTGACAATTTTTTCGACCGTATCGTCTTTGCTGGGGACGTCTACAGGCGAGATGAAAAATCACCCGCATCGAAACGCGGAGCTCTTGGGCCCTTTAAAAATCTCATAAGGATTCATCAGGAATTTTTAGGGACTTCTCTTGTGGCTTTTAGTTTTATCCTTGTCGTATCGGCAACGGGCGTTAAAAACTCGAAGTGACTAAGTCATATTAAAATAAAACTCACTAATGCTGCTTTGTGGGATCGGCGATGTCATTAAAATGAAATCATTATTAATTCAGCATTAAAAATTACCTTATTTTTAGCCTAATATGCGTGCTTCTGTTTTTTCATTGTATTGTTAATCTGATTTAGGTGATTAGTGAATGGGCACATTTTTCATTGTAAATCCCTTGATTGCAATGGGCAATAAATAAGCTGAGGAGTTTCGGTAAGTAACGTGGAGCCAGTCCCAAAGAGCTTTTTGATATTATTAACTAATATTAACCTCCTTGGCCATACCACAGACCCTAGAATCATATGATTCTAGGGTCTGTGCCATACATTATTAATTCAAGCTCTATGGAACGTTATCATCTCATTTTCTCACAATGATATTGCCAGTTAGACACGAAATGTTCTTTTGATAAACTGGTTTTGTGTGCGTTTTAACATAAGGTTCAAACCCCCAATGCTGCACGCACCGTCGCTTTTCCTATCATCAAAGATTATAGGAATGCCAATTTTTGTTGTTTCTGAAAATCAACTCACTTTATTGGTCCCAATTGGTCATTATAAAAGGACCATCAAAAAAAGTTTTTCTGCGTGGTCTTATTTATGATTGCGTTGGAATACCTGGCAATCTACTACCGGATCGCTGTTCGTCAACACCCCCCTATACTATCGCAGTGTCACATCACCGGCACGAAGAATAGAATTTATGACAAATCTACCATTCTGAAGCCGTTATACAGAGCTTTAAAGGTAAGCATTATAGCATTGTTGACTTTCAGACGCTTAGACAAAAATTGAAGGCTTTGGACTCGTCGGAGCCCCTAAATCTAATTATGGAATCTGATTACTGAGTGTGTGTGTAGACAGTGTAGTGTAGTGTCGTCAGTGTCCAGTGTGTGATCTTCCGGTTTTCCTGCATCTTCACTTCACTTTACTTGACACTGACACTGTGACTGTTGAGTGTTGAGGCGAGGTATTCCACTGATTAGGCCTAGATCTATTTACTTACTAATTAATTCAACTTCCAAGTTGAATCATTATAGAAAAGATGCCTTCTGTTGTGGAGGAATTAGGTAGAATCCAAGCAGACCGGGACCTACTAAACTAGGAAGAAGAGACGAAGGCACAACACTGTCAACAGACAACAGTGTAGTAGTAGTAGTAGTAGTAGTAGTAGTAGTAGTAGTAGTAGTAGTAGTAGCAACGACATACAGTATCTTTTGTGCTGCAATTTTCTCCCAGTGCTAAATCTCACCCACCTTATCGGGAATCTAGTGTTAAAAACTGTCACTAACTGTGTATTCCTACGCTTTCTTAGGTTGGGGAAAACTGGGGCAACATAAAGATACAGTACAGTATCTTTTGTTCTACTATTTTCGCCCAGTGCCAAATCTCGCCCACCTCCTAATGGGAATCTAGTGTTAAAGTGTGTATTCCTACGCGTTCTTAGGTGGGTGAAAACTGGGGCAACCTAGATACATACAGATACTGAGATTGAGATTCATATCAAGGTTGCACCAGTTTTTGCCCACCTAAGAACGCGTAGGAATTCACACTTTAAAACTAGGTTCCTATTAGGTGGGCGAGATTTGGCACTGGGCAAAAATTGCAGCACAAGAGATATATATATCTTTTCGCTCAGTGCCAAATCTTGCCCACCTCTAAAGTGAATAGAGGGAAACACAGACTAGGCCTCCTAAAGACGGAAAAATGGTATCCTGTCAACAGTTCATGAGTCATTTATCATTTGTCACACACCCTACTAAACTAGCTGCCCTTGCAATACTGCCACGGAAACTAGAGAAGTTAGAGACCCCTAAAGATGCGAGAGAGCATGCTTTAAGATTGCCTTCTCCATCATAAGTCAGAATCCAGTGCTAAATCCATAGTCTGGGCATGACGATGTACAATGGAGAAGTTCGTGGGCCCTCAACGCAGACTGCCGGCAAGAGCCAACTTTATCCATCAAACAAAGCATAAATAGAAGTTCGGTGAAGGAAATGCTGATGTAGAATAAAAATTGATTATTAATGTATTTTGAGATGAAAATGGGTTAGAAGGCTATGAGTTTGCCGTAGCTGTTATTTAAAAAAAAAGGTCAAATTGAGACTGTACAAGTGCCATCAATTGGTAGTTGAATTTGAAGCTAGGCTTCTTTGGGAAACCATCACAGCAAGTTAATCAACCTTGACTCTGACAGTATGAAACTTTTCATGTGGATCAAAAGTATTATAAGTACATAGAATATAAAAATGTTAAACATCAATCTGTTCAAAATTTCTTCTTGAGCATATTTTGAAATGTTTGTGAAGTAATTTTTTATTTTTTTTGTTCTAAAACTTATTTTCATAGTGAGGCTGTAAACAGCAAGAACCAGCAGTCATGACTGACTCCAAGTACTTCACCACCACCAAGAAAGGTTTGTGAAATTTTTAATAAGGTTTTCATTATTGAGTGAATAGAAATTTTCCTATTTGACTAAAAGTAAATGGTTAGGGTTTTATGACAATTAAATTAAAGCTGAGGGGGAAGATGCGCCTCGCAAATCATAATTTTAAAGGCAGGCTATGACTCTGTCATCCATCTTAAAAGCCATAGAAAATAACAAAAATCTACCCCCCCCCCCCCCCCCCCCCATATCCTGCCAGAAGGAAGGAGTGTTTTTCCTCTTTAAACAAATTTTACATGTCAAATTTACTTTGCCATGTTAAATCTGAACTAGTTTATCAATTGTATTGTTTGTTTTAAAACCCGACTCAAACTCAAGGGTTAGTTGAATAATCTTTTCAAAGCGCTGATAGTTGCAAGGGAAATAAAAAAACATAACAAGATTGGTAATGAAAAGTGTCTTATAACTTATGAGTGTTTGCAAAGGTGGGTTTGTCTTCATAATAAAAAAAATAGAAAACTAATAGAATGTGCTACTACTATGCTGTGTGTTGTATTCCATAGGTGAAATATTTGAGCTCAAAGCTGAGCTTAACAGCGACAAGAAGGAGAAGAAGAAGGAGGCAGTGAAGAAGGTCATTGCCAGCATGACTGTGGGCAAGGATGTCAGGTAAAGGAATTGAGTTTTTTTTTAAAAATCCTGTGTCCTGATATTTGTAGTGTCTTTTCTAGGTTAATAAAAAAACAACAAAACTGTTATTGTGTCCTTTTTCCATGATCTATGAAAAGAGAGTGCAAAGTGAAGACGTTAATTATCGAACAGTTTTAATGGAGCATACTAGATTTTCTGTCTTATGTAGCTACCTTTGTGGATGCTAGCGACACTAGTGACTAGTTGTACAAAGCATCGGAGTAAACAAAGCTAGTCTCTGCAATTGATTTCATACTTTCGCAAAGATAGTCTGACATCTCATGTTATTACAGATAATAGTAAAGAATACTCTCTAGTGTCCAAGCAGTTTTAAAATGATAATTAGAAATGACATGCCCTGAGGACTTTGCTTATGATCATAAATTACTTTTAGCATCTTTACCTCTTTGTTGGATGCTATGGTGTGGTCTGCTTCTGCTACTTCTTTTTATGCTATAAGTGTCCTGAGCACTCTGCTTCCTGGTATTGACATGACCTACAGTGTGTGATAAACACAGCAATGTCCCAAGCTGAAATACACAAATTTGTTAAAGCTTTTTTGTCCAATAGACTAAATAGCTTTCTTTCTGTACTGGCGTCTGCGTGGTTGTTCAGGCTCTTCGATTAATAAACAAACCAAACTTTCTTTTTGTCATATTGCATACCACAAGTATATATATATTTTTTTATTTAAAAATTATTTTTTTTACCACAAGTATATTTATACTGATATGTTTTTTTTCAGTGCCCTGTTTGCCGATGTGGTCAATTGCATGCAGACAGACAACCTGGAGCTGAAGAAACTGGTGTACTTGTACCTGATGAACTATGCTAAGACCCAGCCAGATGTTGCCATCATTTCTGTCAACACGTTTGTGAGGGTGAGTGGAAGTGTTATATTAGTGCTATGAAACTGGGGGGGCCAAAATATGCTTTTGAGTACAATTAGGTATAACTTCTTGATATTCTATTATTAAATAATGGTTGGTGTGTGCTCTTGTATAGTCTGCTCTTACTACTTCTTTCTTAGTGTTACAATTATTCTACTTTCAGGCTTTCAAATGACCATACAGTAGCGAATGTATTATATAGCACCATGAATAAAAACAGAAACAAGTTTGTTAAGTTCTGCCAAGCCCTTTTTCTAGGATGATGCTCCCTTTTGATGTCCGTTTCTAAATGATAAAAGTATAATATATCACCATTTTTTAAAATGGAAAATACAATTACAACAATTTTAAGTTGCACAGTTTTCCAAAAATGTCGTAAAAGCTCTCTATGAGGACATTGCACACAAAGCGAAAAAAAAAAAGAGGGGCCCTAAAACACCTATTTCAGACCTGTCAACCTTCCCGGATTGTCCGGGAATTTCCCGAATGGCCACCCCCTTTCCCGTCATCCCGTTTAGGGCTAGATCCGGGCAAAACTTCAAAGCAGAATCACAAAGAGGAAGAAGGCATAAAACTGCTAGTACTGTCTAAGCTGCTCTGCGCTTGCTTCCTGTTTGGCCATGCTAGCCTTGGACTAGTTATCCAGACTTTGTGGTGTATCCGTTCTATTTTTCTGTTATTTGGTATTAGAATCTAATTAGGTGTATTAGTCTATTTATAGTCCAGTCTTTACAATGGTGTGGGGTTGATCTGTCAGTACCGCGGACCAAATTCCCTCTTTGGCCTTTTGAAAAGTTGGCAGGTCTGCTATTTTGAGAAGTATCCCTGGTTTGGATAAGAATCCCTTGTTTTGTCAATGGTAATCTCTTGGAGACATGTGTACATGTTTTGGCAGGTAGGCCTATGTTATTTTCTGAGGGGGTATTTCAAAGAAAGATTCATGGATTTTTTCAAATTTGTCTTTGCTTTGCATGATAAGGGTTGAGTGATATAAGACCGCACTTATAGTTCCTCATTCATGAATGAATATGTATTATTAGTACTATTTATTATTTTTAATTATTTTATTGATTCTTGCATCATATTACCCAACTATTCCTCATTAGGACTGTGAGGACCCCAATCCTCTAATCCGCGCCCTGGCCGTACGCACCATGGGCTGCATCCGTGTGGACAAAATCACAGAGTACCTGTGTGAGCCCCTGCGCAAGTGTCTGAAGGACGAGGACCCATATGTGCGCAAGACAGCGGCCGTGTGTGTGGCCAAACTTCACGACATTAACGCTCAGCTTGTGGAGGATCAAGGCTTCCTCGACGCTCTCAAGGATTTATTGTCTGATTCCAATCCTATGGTGAGTCGAGTTGCTCACAAAGTCATCCATTATCCATGAAAGAGCTAACATTAACAAGGGATGGGCATTTGGAGTATATGTTCTAAATTCAAGGTTCCTTACATCCTGAAGCCTGGGGGGAATCCAGAGTATTGATTGAAAATGGCATTGCATTTCATGCCATCAGATTGTTGTCACTTCTTCTGATAACTTAAGATTTTTTGTGACTTGTGCTGTCTATCAGTGCTGAACACACTAATGGAGCTTTGCCTCAGATGACTTGACAGTGTTCTAGTGGGCTGAAGGAAAGCAGATCTTTTGGGGAGAGAAAAAAATCCTTGTACATGTAGTGCACTTGAGTGATATAACTCCGATTTGTATGCACTCTCATATTTTTATTCTTTTTGGTTAAAGTGAAATAGTTGGCACTCCGCAATACTTGACAGAATGATGACTGCTAAATTCATCAGTTTGGTTGTATCTTTTATCCTATCAGGTGGTGGCCAATGCTGTGGCAGCAATCTCCGAGATCCTGGAGACATCCTCCAGTGCCCAACCCAGTCTGGAGATGAACTCTGGCACTATCAACAAGCTGCTCACTGCCCTCAATGAATGCACTGAGTACGTACATACACGCACAAATATCATGGGGTAACAGCTTAACTATCGTAACTTGATTTTTCACAAAAATCCCCCCCCCCCCCCCCCCCCCCATCTTTTTAAAAAATTTTTTTTTTTTTTACATATATTCCAAGGCACTGGCAAGGGGCACATGTACTGTAAAAATCTCAATTTTATCTGTCAATTTTCAATTTGAAGTGTTTGTTTCCTTATAGTATGAATATTTAACAATCCTGTATAAAGCAAGTACAAATCCTTTTGTTCCATTTGCTGTTAAAATGAACTTACATTGTTTAAAGTATTCATGAGTAAATTGATTTAACATGTGAGCCAACCTATCCTGTGTTATTGCAGTGGGATTTTCAACTCAAAACTCTTTTTTATTATAAATGTGTGCCTGACTTATTTTTGTTGTTTTCCTACTCAGGTGGGGCCAAGTGTTTATCCTGGACTCCATCTCTAACTACAACCCGAAGGATGAGAAAGAAGCACAAAGGTAAGAGTCATTTTGGTAAAATCTCCTCAAGACCCTTGAAGTTGTTGGTGGATAATACTTCTACTGAAAATTTATTTGCTGTTTGTCTTTTTTTTTTAATAGTAAATAGGCAAATATAGCAATC
This sequence comes from Phyllaplysia taylori, assembly GCA_032273245.1. Taxonomy (NCBI): domain Eukaryota; kingdom Metazoa; phylum Mollusca; class Gastropoda; order Aplysiida; family Aplysiidae; genus Phyllaplysia; species Phyllaplysia taylori. The sequence continues at coordinate 11,247 of JAUKPP010073038.1, forward strand.
AAATATTGCCCAGGCGTCATCTTGTTTTTTGTTTTCCTACTTCTGTTTTTTAGAAATCTGGTATAGTTTGTGTATTTAAGATCTCATGACTTTTTAATGATAACGTCGAATATAAATTTCATTTCAAAGTTGCCCCTTTTGTTGAAGTCAATTTTGTCCAATCGAAGATTGATTTAAGTGATTCAGAGTGTGACGTTTGAGAGGAAGTTCTTCTTAAGGACAACTGATCTTTGTGTTGTCTTTTTCAACTCCCTCTCCTCATCAACATTCAGTGATTGAAGGGGGGTGGGAGGGCGGGTACTTTTGTTATGAGTGTGATATATGAAAATGACAATACACAGATAAAAATACATTTTAAACCTTGTGAATAATTTGTCACCAGCATCTGCGAAAGAGTGACACCCCGTCTGGCCCACGCTAATGCTGCTGTTGTCTTGTCTGCTGTCAAGGTAAGCTCCCTTGATTATCCTCTTGGTTTTATCGAAGAGAAGTAGGGAGAGGGAGTGTGTTACAAACTTAAAATGTAAAATGTCTATAAACTGATTAGTCTTTCTAAATTTGGGATTCTCAAGAGGTCTCATTTGCTTGTTTCAGAAACGGCAACAATGTGGTTTTGACATTTTGAAATTTATTGTCATTATTTAAATTTTTTTTTGTGTAAAACTATCAGTATAGAGTTGATAGTGATCTCCTGTCAGGATGCAAATGGTCTTTAATTGACTTTTCTTTTCTTCCCTATATCCCTTGTCACAGGGTTTACGACTTTTGTGTGATGGACTTACTGGTGCTTTGATTTTTTTTACTATGTTGGTAGTCCAGGAGAACTAAAGATATCTCTACCACATCTGTTGGCTTATTTGAGATAAGCTTCCTTGTCGTTTGCTCATTTGTTGCTGTATCTCTCTGGTCGCAGGTGATCATGAAGTACATGGAGATGCTGGACGTGAGCGGCGACTACGTGACCACGCTGATCAAGAAGCTCTCACCTCCCTTGGTCACTTTGCTGTCTGCCGAGCCAGAGATTCAGTATGTGGCACTGCGCAACATCAACCTCATTGTGCAGAAAAGGTACAGTTCATTTCTTGATTCTGGTTTTATGCCCCTTGCAACACTGTAAGGTCATTTAAGAGACTGGCTGTGTCAACTCTGTCTGAGAAGGATATTATATTTTAACATATGGAACAAGTCAACTTTACGCTACACTTTATTCCATTATGTTTGAGCAAGTATTGTTTACAAGAATGGGCATCCCCTGAATCTTTTCTTCATATAGATATTTTTGTTACATCATTTAGAGCAAAAAAAAATTTGTGATGAAGAGTTTGAATTAAAGTCCATCAGGGGAGAGAAGTCATCTAATAAATTGACGTTGGAAAAGACTGATCTATAAAATACATTGTTCCATCTTTGGGGTATTGAATGGTACATTATAAAGAGGGCAGAGTCACGGATATGTCCAAAGTAAGCGCAATCTTTATGGTTTTGTTTAAAATAGATGCTTAAGTGACCCGAGCAAATAACATGTTAAAGATGGAGTTATTGAGAAGAACAATTGACAGTTTGCTGCATTCAAATTGGAATGTATAAAAAGCTTAAGTATGTAGGGCAAAGTTTCAGGTCACAGTAAGAAATTACTTATTTATAAAGGTACCAGCTTCTTTTGCTGTTTTAGTCTGATACAGGTCACCATTTGTTTAAATGGAACTCTATGGTGAACATGAAGTTTGTGTCAGTCTTCTTAACACAATTGCATTTTTTGTTCAGTTTGATAAATACTACCTACTTTATTAAAGAAAATTGAATTTTTTATGAAATTGAGTTCTTTTCTGTTTTCAGGTCTGACATTCTTAAGACTGAGATGAAAGTATTCTTTGTCAAGTACAACGATCCTATCTACGTGAAGCTGGAGAAGCTGGACATCATGATCCGACTGACAAATCAGGGCAACATTGCTCAAGTCTTGGCTGAGCTGAAGGAGTGAGTAGTTTTATTGGATATCAATGAATTTTTACATGTTGGTTCTAGTTAATTGTGAAGATGAAGAGTGAATGCTTTGTATTTTGTATTTCTCTCTGCTATTTGGACCACTGGAAGTTTTCAGGAGTATTTGGTAATTCAGGACATGGCTTGTTTTTATTTATCCTGCATGCAATCTAAGGGATGGGGAAGAGACACTATGATGAGAAATCTTATAATTAATAATATTTTTCTGGAATTTTGAAACTATTATTTGGTGGGTGAAAGGCCAATTTCTACAGAATTAATAAATATTTGGTTGTTGTTGGCTTAACGTCCCTTGCAACACTGTAAGGTCATTTAAGGGACGGGCGACTTCGACCCGGGCTGAGAGGGACATTATCCCAACAGAAAAACGGAGATATACTCGATCAAAGAAACTGCCCCACGCGGGCCTCGAACTCACGTCCTCTGCGTGATAGGCGAAGCGCCTAACCATTACACCACAGCGCCGGTAATAAATATTTCTTTGCAATTGTGCACTAAATGGATGTTACTACCTAATTTTGTGCAAAGGATTTCTGAAAGCTCTAGTTTGATCTGCTCTTTCAATTTTTTTTTTAAAGCTACTGTCGTCCTCTTTTACTTCCTGGCTTTTAATTGACCCCTACAGTTTCGCAATCGTGTAGTCCTATATAGTCTAAAAATGACTTGAAAAACAAAGTGTTTTGTGGCTTGTGGGCAATCTGATAGGGTTGTAGTCTGCTCAATCTGCTTTTGGTTCAGAAATGACTTTACATTACTTGTATTTTTGTAGAATCTCAACTTATATGCCAACAAAATTGAACAAAAGTGCAATGTGTCTCTCCTCAGATATGCCACAGAGGTAGATGTGGACTTTGTGCGCAAGTCTGTGCGTGCCATTGGCCGCTGCGCCATCAAGGTGGAGCAGGCAGCTGAGCGTTGCGTCAGTACCCTGCTTGACCTTATTCAGACCAAGGTCAACTACGTGGTGCAGGAAGCCATTGTTGTCATCAAGGTAAGGAAAGATAAGAAAGAAGGGGAATTTTATAAGATAAATGCCCTTGTCTTGCAAACAACATTGATAATTTGAATTGCAGAGTGGTTAAAAGAGAATGACCCGATTTTATGACACTAACTTAAGTCAAGTCACAAATATTGCACTCACTACTAACGTATACTTCCTGCCTTGCAACCGTTCAATGTGGCCACCTACAGCAGTACTGGCACTATTCATGCAAGAGGATTTTATCCCAGACTTTCTAAACGCATCTTTCTAAATCTCACCTGTGTTGCCTGTGTTGCTGGGGTGGTCACATTAAACTTGTGTAAGATAGGAATTTCTATTTTTTTTGCACTTGTTTCAATTGCTTTTATTTACTTCTGGGTTCATGAATAACAGTGCTAGGGGTAGGCTACTTTGAAACGTAAGAAAGCAAAAATTGTTCTCATTTCTCTTCATTGTTTTTTTTACTGTCTTTGTCATTAATGAACCCTTGATCCCACTCTATTTCTGGTAGGGTTACACCCCATCTGATATGTTGTGTGTATTATTGTACAAGTACCTAATTACATTCTTGTCAGTCTTTTCCAACGTCGATTTATTAGATGACTTCTCTCCCCTTGTGGACTTTAGTTCAAACTCGTCATCACAGTCACTGCTCGTAAGTACGCCCTCTGTGCTCAACAATCTATTCTATAGCCAGTGATTTGTATTTCAGGACATCTTCCGCAAGTATCCCAACAAGTACGAGAGCATCATCGCCACTCTCTGTGAGAACCTCGACACTCTGGATGAACCAGAAGCCAGGTAAGGCATTGTATTTGTTCTACTCATGTTGCTGGTCTGCTCCTTCTACTGTTTTTTTTCCCCTGCTCCTTTTACTTTTTTTAAAGTGTTTCTGCTGTGAAACAAGCCTTTACACAGAACTGCTGACAATGATATGGACACATCACAAAATCCCCAGGGTTAGCAAAGACCATTGTACAAGGGAAAAAAATGTAGTTCAACCTATACAAAAACAAAAGTGAAAGATGGTCACGGCAGGAAGCTGAACACAAATAGCAAAAAAAGTGCACTCAATAGAAATACAATTTTTAAAAATATCATGCATTATTTTTCTAAGTTAGCATTTGATAAAAAAAAATAGAATTTCAATGAATATCATGCATTGTCTTTCCCCCTGTAAGCAGGAAAATGTAATTTATACCAATACCATGCACTGTCTTTCTTGCTGCAGGCACTTGAAAGAAATAATATTTATATGACTATCATGCACCATCTTTCTCTCTGTCTACAGGGCATCAATGATCTGGATCATCGGCGAGTACGCTGAGAGAATTGACAATGCTGACGAGCTTCTGGAGAGCTTCTTGGAGGGGTTCCAGGATGAGAACACACAGGTTGGTGGCTAACCATCATATTGTCATTTTTTGTGTGCTTTTGGTAAATTGGTCTTATTTAAAATGGAAATGGTGAGCTGCTATCAGTGCTCTTGTGGACTTTGTGCTCTTTCAAAACTTTTTTCTGAGGTTACTATTGTCTTAATATACTTCCAGGCACTCAAATGACCTTTTAGTGCTAATAGTGCTGTTAATAGTAAAATCTCTACAAAATCTAGGGCATGGAAATGAATTTTGACACTGTCTCATGTTCTGAGACTGAGTATAAAACCTTTCCCAAATTGCAAAGTAAAGGCAACCCGCTTTTTCGTCTTTGCATCCACTAAATTCAATCCTTACACTTTCTGTAATCTTCATGGGCAGGGATTGTGAACTCTCTGGTGTGATCTACTTCTTTTTCTTTCTTAGAAGTACCATTATTCTAGTCTTATTCTACTTAGAAGGCACTTGAAGTGTCGATAGTGGTGTAAAACTGCCAGGCTATTTTTGTCATTAAAATGAACTCATAGAGTTAATGGAGCAATGAAGCTTCAACGAAAATAAATTACAGTCAGACCTGTCCAAGACGACCACTCATTATCGAGAGAAAAGTGGTCGTCTTGGACAGGTGGTCGTCTTGGACAGGTGG
>JAUKPP010073149.1:0-16251 GCA_032273245.1 Phyllaplysia taylori
ATACCAAAGAGAACGATTCTTTTATAATAGAGATAGAAATCCCGCATCCCGTTCATTGAACGGGGATCTGCACTAGTGTTTTTAATCAATGCTCTACCTAGTTATTCATGTTTTTAAAAAAAATGATTATACTTGACTGAGATGGTAACCCTTGATGCTTCACCATATTTTCAGAACTTCTTAATGTTGGAGGAGCTGGACCAGGCTTCCAAGGTAGAAAAATCCAAGTTGAGGCCGAAGCCAGAGGACGCCTATGTTGAGCTCGACAAAGTCACTGCCAAATGGGAAGGAGAAGGGGTGGGTACATACTAACACACACAAAAAAATCCTACAAAATTTGTAAGGATAGCGATAGAAACACCAAAGTTTACAGAAATATTCAGTTACCATCTGAATTTATTGGGACAAAATTACATTAAAAAATGTCAAGTATGAGAGAAATTATATGACATGCTCCATATGACCCCCTTTTTGGCCAATGCACGCTCTCAGGCGCAGATAGTTGCTTCAGGCGATTGAAGACTACGAGGCATCCTAGGCATAATGTAGGTTAGTGATGAAACACACTTTTACCTCTATACAGTAATGTCAAAATTGAAACTATAGTCTGGGGTTTTGCAAAGCCAAATGAAGCGCCCGAAAATTTTATGTTCACGATTTGAAAGTCACTACCTGGGGAACCATGAGTCGCCAGTGCATCATCGGATCCTATTTCTTCTCGGACGGAGATAATAATAATAGTAATAATACTGAATGTATTTACATAGCGAATACCCCCTGCTTGAAAGCAGGCTCTATGCGGTTTACAACACGCTAACGGTCACCTGTGATCATTACCTCAAGATCATGGCCACAGAGGCTCATCAGTCGTGGCATCGTGAACCCCAGGGCCTCCCACAGTCCTTATTTCAACCCGCTAGATTTCTACTTTTGAGGGATCTTCTAAAGGACCAAATATGTCTTTAACTTTCAAACCACCAAGAAGCTGAGAGACACTGTTACCACTGATGCCACAGCCATCCCGTGGAGCAACTTGAAAATGTCTTTGACAAATCAGTCGAGCACCTAGACAAGTGCAATATTTTATTCATTTAGGGCTTAGTTTATTTGAGTTTTTTAAAAAGGTCTTTTAATGTATTGTTGGAATTATAAACAATATATATATATATTATTTTTTTCTTGATTTATTTGAGTTTAATATTTCGCAAATGCTTTGTTGAATTTTCTTACAATAAAATAATTTCCCCTGGATTTAATTAGTGTTTTTTTTTTTATATTTCGTTATTTTATTGTTGAATTAGTTTCAATAAATTAATTTCCCTTTGATTTAATTAGTGTTTTTTATATTTCGTTATTGTATTGTTTGATTTTGTAGCAATAGATTTTCCCCTTGATTTATTTTAGTTCATTAATATTTTATTCTCGACAGACATCAGAACAGAATACCCTGCAGACCATCAGCCTCAGTGTCAAAGCCGGGCAGTTGGTTGCGGTCATCGGCCCAGTGGGATGTGGCAAGGTTTGTATGAGATCATGAATAATGTGAAAGTAAGGGCTTTTATTTGTTCCTGTGTTAAATTCTGTTTACAACAGTGTGGATACATAGATATTACACATGCAAAGCTGTAACTGCGATTGTAGTGCACAATGAACATCTCTTAGAAAATACACAATTTAAATGCTATTTTTATTATTATTGTTATCATTATTATTATTTTTTTTATTTTTTTTATTCAAACTGAGTTTCTACTAATTGGCTGGATTTTCATTGGTCAGTTGGCATTCAGTTACCGTTAATCAACCGACAATGCATCTCGTCTAACTTGCAAGCACGAAGGAGATAATAAGGGTTTTAGTTAATTACAGACTTGCTGTAAATATGAGGTTTTTTCAATTTGAATTAAGGTAAACATCTTATTGTTATTGTGTATAATTTAGCATGTTAAAAACTTTTTTTTCTTAAATTACTAACTAACATAAGGATATATTACATATAAAGTAAGCAATATACTTTCAAAATCCTTCCAAATAGATGATTACATTTTAGAATTTGCTCGGGTTTCTTTTTATTGCATCCCCTTAAAATCCAATTACTTCCCTTTCCTTCTCTGGTGGTGAAAGGTCTGTGTTGAATTAAAAGAGAAGTAGCAGATTTTCGTTGGCAAGGGTGTCGAACTTGACCGTGTTCACTCTCTAGTTAAGGTTTTTAGAATGAACAGTCGTCAAAACATAAGTGTGGGCTTGGTTTAAGGCTTAGGTCTACAATCGATTCGACTTGAGGGATGCGCTTCAGCAATGGAGAGTTTGGTAAATCTACATCTAAGGAACTTTGCGTGTCGACAAAATAATGAAAGCTGAAAACTTTATCTCCACGGATTACAATACACTTCACTTTGTTTTTTATTAACAAGACAGATTTAGGAAAATTGTTTCACTTTGACCAGCAATAGTTACCTCGATTGCTAGCGCAGACTCGGCAACTATTGCTGGTCAGCGTGAAGCAGTTATCCACATTCGTCTTGTAAAGTAAAGACTGCGTGAAATAAGTGTATATTATCATCATTCTTATTATTCTTATTATTTATAATCATTATTGTTATTATTTATTATCATTGATATTAATATCATTATTATGATAACTGTTATTCTATTACATGTATTTTTATTGTTATTTTTTTTATTATTTATTATTATTACTATCATCATCATCATCATTATTATTATTTTTATTATTAACATTGTTATCATTATTATTATTATTATTATTATTAGTAGTAGTAGTATTCCATTATGCTCCTTATTCTCTGTGTCCAGTCGTCCCTCCTAATGAGTGTCCTGGGTGAGCTGCCCACACAGTCAGGTGACCTCAAGGTGTCAGGCCGGGTGGCCTATGTGTCACAGCAGCCCTGGATCTTCTCCGGAACCATCCGGCAGAACATCGTCTTTGGTGACACGTTTGATAAAACCCGCTACGACAAGGTGGTCAAAGTGAGCGCCCTCAAGCGGGTAAGTTTTTTAAATAAATCACATGATTAAAAAGTGTGTTTAACTGTTAAAAAACATGGTTTGGTGGGTACATTTTGTAACAAAAAGTTTTTCCCGCAAACTAAAACGTGGAAACGTGGCAAATTACACGTTTCAGAAAATATTAACAAAGGAGTAAATCACTCTGGATATTTAGTGTTTTCTCCACTATAATAATATGCATTGTTAACTGCTTCATGTTTTAGCCCTAAATACTCTTAAAATAGACTTTTAGTCTGCGTAATCTGCATAGTACGCGTGCAGTTGGGACCCTTTTTTGTGCTCTACATTGGATCTCTTTTTCCCCCTTTTTCCACTGCTCCCGCAAGAGAAAATATAGGAGGAACAATATCTTGTTACATAGTAAAGGGGCTGGGATGGGGCAAAAACTATGGTGTTCACTAACGAGAGACCTAAAACATATCAAAAGTGACCCAAACATTCATACTGATCCTTTCAGGGATATTACAATTCTCTGAAAGATGAATAATGCGAAGTCATGAAAGTAGGTTGCTGTTTCTGAAATGTTGTTACATGTATTATTCTTTTTCATTGATATAATTTCTTATCTTCTCTGCACAGGATCTTGAGATCATGCCTCAGGGGGACGCCACTCAGATCGGCGATCGAGGTGTTAGTTTGAGCGGAGGCCAAAGGGCTCGAGTGTCATTGGCCAGAGCATTGTACATGGACGCGGACATTTATCTGCTGGACGACCCTCTCAGTGCAGTGGACGCTGCCGTCGGCCGGCATATCTTTGAGAAGTGAGTCCATGAACATTCTCTCCATGACAAATGTATGTACACATACAAACACACACTCATAAACACACACATTTGGGAAGGGGTTGAGACTTGGGCACTTAATTATTAGCACCATATTTGTTGTATTTCCATGACAAGAGGAACAGAGTAATCAGCCTTTTTCTGAGTCTCAAACAATTTTTACCATGAGTACCTAGTACCTTCTATAATCGGTTAAAAACACATTTCATGAAGCATTATACAAAATGCATTATACAAAAAGAACATTGTATGAAAGTAAAAGAGTACCATTTATAAAAGCCAGGAAATGTTAATGGCCATTTTATCTCTAACTATCCTTCTGATAGTGGGTGACTCTTTCATAATCAAAATTGCAAATATCTGGACTTCTATACAAGATAACCTGATAATTTCTTTACTGGTAGCTGGAGAAATGTTGAAGGTTTAATCTGACACTTATAACTCAAAAAGCCAAAAAACTGGCAATTGCCGGATTTCATTGCGTTGCAAAAACACATAGTAATCAAGTGTCCCAAATCTCCACGCCCTCCCGTACACACAAATGAGCACATACTTTTTCCTTGATTGAAGAGTTATGAACGGCGTGTGTGGTGTAATGGTGAGGCTCTTCGCCTACCTCGTGGAAGACCCGAATTTGATCCCACTTGCAGACAATCTGCGCTTTTCTTCTGTGATTCATCCGTCTCAGTCCTGGTTTGCCCTGACAAGCAGAGTCAAAGTAGTCCATCTCTAACAGTATTGTAAGGGATGTAAAACTAAGAATAATGATAACAGTGACCATCCACAAAGTAACTTCTTGCTTTCAATATGGAACATTCCCAAGCACTGAGAACACGCGCACTCAAGGACCTCTCAATTCCAACTGACTAAAAAACCATATAGTCACATGGTCACTCACAGGAAGTGTTAGTGACCAGATAAGAAGTGACTATGAAAAATCTACTTGTAAAAAGAGAAACAATAACAACAATTAGCTACAAGTAAAGGCTGCAAGGGAAATAACTGTGTAAATAAAATTGTGGGAAGGGATAATCTTTATTGCGTCCCCTTGGCTAGAAATGACTATATCAACCTTGATACCTCTCAACTTGCTGTACCAGTTGTATTTTCCTCATGTTCGAACTCTTAAAACATATAGGCTACATGCACAATTTCTTCCTCAGATGTATCGTTGGTTACTTGAGGCACAAGCCTAGGATTCTGGTCACACATCAAGTCCAGTTCTTGCCTGTAGCAGATAACATTTTAATCTTGAAAGAGGTAAGACTGTTAACTTTGGGCTCTGTTGTCCGTTAACTGTCATAGCGTCATGCTCATAACATAATTGCCTAAGTCATATTTCATAGTTTCGTGAAAAAGACGAAATACTTACAATCTCAGACTATAAGGACCCTATTCTTCTGACTTTTCCATAACATTTTCTTATAAACAATAGATCAATGCTGTAACTTGGGTGTTCTGAAGAACTTACAGAGGAATATGTATGAGCGCTTAGGCAAAAAATATAAAAATGCCCAAAATATGACTTAGGCAAATATGTTGTGAGCCTGAAGATAGTCTTGCTGCTATGACTTCTTTCTTTGCGGGACAAGTTTTGAGTTATTTATTTATAGAGTCACCAGCTTCTTTGGCTGCTTTAGTCTCTTTATGCCACTATTGTCTTATACTACTCCATGGCACTGATGGGGTATTACAGCATTGATAGTGCCATGAGGTCTTAACAGAACAAAAGTGTGGAGTCAATGGGAAGAATTTTCACATCTCTTTGAAACATGCACTGTGTCATGTATCATTATCTCACTCTCATTATAATGGTCGTAAGAATTTACTATTGTCTTACGTGGGTGCTAAAGAAGATTTTTTAGAAATTAATAAAATGTTATCTCATCTCATCTCATCTCATCTCATCTCATCTCATCTCATCTCATCTCATCTCATCTCATCTCATCTCATCTCATCTTTTCTCTCCTCATCTCATCTCATCTTTTCTCTCCTCATCTCATCTTGTCATTTTAAGAACCATAAACAGTAAGTGAACTTCTTTGCAGATATTTTTGTACACTTGTCCTCTCTACAATTAATAAAGTATTAATCCATAGACCGGGAAAGACAAAGTCAGAATGTTAATGTTTGAGCACTTGTCATTTGGAAGCTTGCACTGTATGTTTTTTTTTAGTTAAGAAAGTTTCTGAATGACTTTGGTAACGGCTAATAATATATTGTATATAGCGCTTAGATCCTGCTTTTGACCAGAAATATGCACTACGTGGATCATACAATCATTATTGTCATTTTTACTATCATTATTATTATTGTTATTATTATTTTTATTATTATTATTTTTACAATTATTATTATTATTATTATTATTGTTATCATTATTATTCTTATCAGTATACTTGTTGCTATCATTATTATTTTTATCCATATTATTCTTATTATGATTTTTATTATTATTTTTATCATCATCATATTTTCACTTCTAAATCCTTTAGGGTAGTATTATTTCTATTATTGTTATTATTATTACTATCATTATTATTTTTATTACTTTTATTATTATCATTATCATTTTTATTATTATGATGATGATTATAATGATTATTTCTTATCATGATCATGATCATAACCTCTCTCCTATCTCATGCAGGGTAAGATAGAGAGTGAGGGCTCCTATGAGGATCTGTCTCAGTCTGGCGTGGATTTTGCCGAGTTGTTGAAGCAGTCGGAGGAGGAAGAGGAACCTGCGTCTCCCATCAATGAGATGGCTGTGCCGCCGGTGTTGCCAGAGGCGCAGGAGTTCGGATCCCAAATGTCCCTGCACAGTATGGTCGATGACTACGAGGTGTGATAAACAGAAAGGGTGTTTTTTATTCTCTTGTGGAGGAATTGCTGGTTTTTTTCCTTTTAATTTTCTGTAGATCATGGTTCATAGAGGCAATTAGGAGGATTAAAAGGGAAAGGGGGAAAGGGGGGGGGGGGAGGAGAGAGCATAGCTTGAAACCAAATGCTTACTATGAACTAGTTCTAGTATGTTTGAACCTTTAAAAAAAAAAATGGGGAAAAGAAAGAACCACTGAACATACAAATTTCTCCCATAAAATGGCATAGCTTGACATCAACTGATTTGCATGAACTAGTTACTATAAGCCTTCCAAAATGAAAAGAAAAAAAATAGAAAGAAAAAAAAGAATCATTCAAAATCACGGTGTAAATTTCACCCTTGAAATGGTATAGCATGAAACCAACTGCATTCCACGAACGAGTTAATATAAACTTTCAAAAAGGAAAACAGAGAGAATCGCTTAAAAGTTCACCCCTGAAACGACATAGCTTGAAACCAACTGCAATGCATGAAGTAAAAGAAATAAACTCTCAAAAAGGACGGAAAAATGGAGAAAAGAAAAAAACATTGAACATTCAAATTTTACCTCAAGAATAGCATAGCTTGAAATAAACTGCATTTCAAGAAGTAATCAATGTAAACCTAGAAAAAATAAATATATAAAAAATAAGGTTAGATTTTGAGTGGTTGGATATGGGGGACTTTTTAAAAACTTTCACCCTTTAGTATTTTCTTAAAGTCCATGACGTAAAGATTGTCCTTGCTCTGTGTTGGTAGGCAAAAGATAGATAATAGTATTTTGAAGGCCCTCAAGCAATCTGACAATTTAAAAGTGTGTTTAACTGTTAGAAAACGTGGTTTGATGGGTATGTTTTTTATCTAGAAATTTCACGTGCCAAAATACGTTTGATGTTTCAGAAAATGTGAAGAAAGGAGCAGATCACTCTGTTGTTCTTAGCACAAAAGTTTTCTCCGCTGGATGCATTGTTAACTTTTGTGTTTTTGCGCACAAAATACTCTCAAAATAGACTTTTAGTTTGACTACTCTGCATAATGCGCAGTGTGTATTACGTTGTGGAGTCTCTTTTTGTGCTGTAGGTAGGATCTCTTTTTACTTCTTTTTTCAACTGCTCCTGCAGGAGGAAGAATAGAAATGACAATTTTTCGCTTCGAGTCAAGACGTGGAGATGGGGCAAAACCCATCATGGTGTTCACTAGCGAACGACCTGAAATAAATCAATTTGACCTAAATCTGTATACTGACCCTTTAACATTCTTTGTAACTGTTGTAACCTTGACCTTCACAGCCTGAGACCGTGCAGCTACCTGACCAGGAGGAGCGAGCATCAGGAACTGTGGGAATACAGGTCTATCTGGAATACTTCAAGGCGGGCACGGGCATCTTCAAATTTGTGCTTTTGGTGTTGGTGAACGTTGCCGCTCAAGTGTTTTATGTCGGGAGTGACTGGTGGCTCTCTCGATGGTGAGTAGTGGGATGACATAGCCGTGTGTGGGTGTGTGTTTGGGGGGAGGGAAGGGAGGAAATGGGATGGGGGAAGGGAAGGGGGAGGGGGGTGTGAAGTAATAAAGACTGGTGGGAATACTTATGTTTATAGACAGTATCATGTGAATTTGTAGAGTGATGTCCCTTCCCCTATTATGAAGAAGAGAGATTAGGGGGCTGGGGAAAATATATGGAGTGAAGGCTTTAATGAAGTAAGATAGAAGAAAAAGAAGGGAGTTTGAGAGATACCTCTTCAGGTCTTCAGCTATTTAGTCAAATATTGTAGGGCTACTCTTCAAAGGCTTCTCCTGTGCTTTAGCATATGATTCTGAGCAACAAGAATTGTGCAGCTTATTCTGATCTCAATGAAAATGGTTTGTGTGAGTGTTCAGTGGTCCACTTCATTCGCCTCTTTGCGACTACTTTTACTTTCCTTTTTGTTTGGTAACCACTTTTACATTCTGTGTAACACTGTAAGGTCATTTAAGAGACGGACTACCTCGACCCTGCCAACCAGGGCTGAGAGGGACGTTACCCAGCAGAAAAACAAGATTGTTCGCACGTGGGACCAAATTTAGGTCTTCCACACGACATGCGAAGAGCCTCACCATTACACCACAGATGCCCACTCTTACTGTGCTCAATTACCTTGGAATCGATAGTGCTGTCAGATCCCAGCCCCCCCAAAAAATAAAAAGATAAAAAAAAACCAACCCAAAACCTTACCTCTCTCCTCAGGTCGAATCAAGAAGAAGACCGCTATGCCGCCGCACAAGCCTACGAACGCTTCCTTGACGACCACAATATCACGGACGCCGCCAACAGCACAATCAACAGCAACATCACCATCCCATATGTGGACAGCCGCTTCAACATATCCGTGTTCTCTGGCATCATCGGTGCTGTGTTTCTCTTCGGCCTGGCTAGGGCTCTGCTGTTTTTCAAGATCGCCGTTGATGCCTCTCAGAACTTGCACAATCGCATGTTTGAAACCATTCTACGATCGCCTATCTCATTCTTTGACACCAATCCTGTCGGTAGGTCCTGATGCTGTTTTGTTGTCTGGGACATAAGTGCTTTAGTTGATTATTTGGCTAAAACAGCAATAGAAGCTGGTGCCTCTATAAATATGTAACTTTGAACTAAATTTATAAGGTTGTTCCTTCTTTTAAAAAAAGATGTTACTGCTCAGAATTCATGAATTTTCATGTTTTTTTGTCTTGAAGATCAACATTTATGTTCATCACGTCTGTTCTTGAAGCACTCTATGATTCAAAAGCACATCTCTATGGGAATATTGCAAGATTTACATTAGCATGAGATCTAGGCTTTATTTTGCTCTCATTTAGTCTTGTGGCATAAGAGAAAAATTAACTCCAATTCTGTATTACGGTAGAGTTGAAAAAATACCTGATTAGGTCGCCTTGTTGTTTTTTATTATGTACACTCTATAGCTCACCCAACCTGTTGTTGTTCCAGGTCGAATCCTGAACCGATTCGCTAAAGACGTCGGACATATGGATGATCTTCTGCCTGTCACCTTCTTTGATTTTATTCAGGTACATAGGACAAAGTCAGCGAGCTTTTATATATTGTCTGTTTTCTATATCATAGGGTTTTTCTCATCACTTTCACATTAGCTCTTTATTATCACTATTCCCCGCTTGGTTATATTTCTATCTCTATATTGCTATTAAATGCATTAAATGCAAATGTGAGTGGGAAAACCCGTTCACTGCTTTTGAAGGCATTTTTCCCTGTTAGTGCAGCAAGGATTTCATGCAAATTAGATAGTCAACGTGCTCACAATGAGGCAAAAAGTGATTTTTTACAATGTCACATATGAAATATAAAGTTTTGATACTTCAAACGTGAGATCAAAGTCACTGGAAGCGTAATGCTAAAACAACCCTTTGTATGGTATAAAAAATGCTGTGCTCTGTCACAAAGTATTTTCCTCCTTTGTCCCCAGTGTTCTCTGCTCATTCTCGGCATCGTGCTGGTGGCCGGCGTGGTCAACCCCTATGTGTTCATCCCAACAGTACCTCTGGTCATACTTTTTATCATTGTTCGACGGTACTACCTGCAGACTTCCAGGAGTATAAAGCGTTTGGAAGGAACCTGTGAGTGCTCGTGTGATCTTATTTAGTTAGCAGATATTTGTTTATCTTTCTATATTATGAAACTGAATGATTAAATGAGTAAATGGGTGGGGAAGTCGGTGAGAATGGAAGAGAGAGAGAGAGGGAAAGGGAGCAAAGAGAAACTGGAAAGAGAGAGTGATAGAGGATGAGAGAATATTTTTGTATTATGAAACTGAATGAGCGTGTGAATAAAGGAGTAAGTGTGGAAGTTGGTGAGAGTGAAAAAGAGAGAGATAGAGAGAGTGTTTGAGAGGGAGTGAGAGAAAGATTTCATATGATCGAACTGAATTTTGTGAGTATGTAAGTGAGGAAGTCTGTGAGAGTGGAAGAGAGGGAGAATGAAGAAGAAAGGAAAGAGCTGGAGAGAGAGACTGAGAGGGAGTGAGAGAATGCTATTACATTATGGAACTAAATGAGTGATGAGTTAAAGAGTTTGTGATTGAGTTAGGAACTCGTTTAGAATGAGAGAGAGAGAGAGAGGGAGTGAGAGAATGATTTTATAATATGAAACTGAATGAGTGAGTGAGAGAGTCAAAAAGTCTGTGAGAGTGGAAGAGAGAGAGAGAGTGAAGAAAAAGGGAGAGAGAGGGGAAGACAGGATGAGAGAATGAGTTGCAAGCGCATGGAATACTACCTGCAGACATCCAGAAGTATAAAGCGTTTGGAAGGAACCTGTGAGTGCTGGTGTGATCTTATTTTGTTAGATAATATTTGTTTATAGAGTCACCAGTGGCAATCGTCATGGTGCTTTCAGTATGGCCTAACTCAAAACATGTCCTTCTATCAAGGCCTTCTTTTTCCAAGTGTATTTAGGTTTAGAAATGAGGATTAGAGTAGGAGTAACACACTCAATACTGTCATTCTCTCCCCCCTCCTCCTCCACGTCAACATCCCATTCCTTCTTTTACCACAAACCAGCCCATGATATTCATTTGTAGCAGATCCTTCTTAAAAGTAATAGCTGTATGGAAATCTGGAGGCTCTTTATATAATGGCCTTGTTTGTAATGTTTTCGACCATTGCCATCTAGATGAAGTTTGAAGAAGGAGCAGAAGAAG
Source organism: Phyllaplysia taylori (assembly GCA_032273245.1). Classification (NCBI taxonomy): domain Eukaryota; kingdom Metazoa; phylum Mollusca; class Gastropoda; order Aplysiida; family Aplysiidae; genus Phyllaplysia; species Phyllaplysia taylori. The sequence goes on from JAUKPP010073149.1 coordinate 11,361, forward strand.
AAGAAGATAATCATCTGTTTCTTCCTCCCGACTCACGGCCTTGTGTTTCCTACTTGAGTGCGACACTTCAAAGCCTTCACATGGTGCATTCCCTGCACATGGAAGAGTAATTAATGTATGAGTTAAGCCACTGATACCCTCTATTTAACCCCCCCCCCCCCCCCCCCCATTTCCCTCATTCATTCCTTCCTTCCTTTACCACAAACAAGCCACTAATATTCATCTGTTTCTTCCTCCGCAGCCCGCAGTCCTGTCTTCTCCTACCTGAGCGCAACCCTTCAAGGCCTGCACACTGTGCGTTCCATGCACATGGAGCAGAAGTTTATGCAAGAGTTTGACGCCTATCAGGACAAGCACTCCGAGGCCTGGTTCCTGTTTCTGGCCACGAGTCGCTGGCTGGCTGTGCGACTCGACTGGTTGTGTGTTGCCTTCGTCATCGCTGTTACCTTCTGTTCTGTGATTGCTGCTGAATGTGAGTAGGCTTGTGGTTTGGTTACCAGTTTTACCTCGCCTTCAACAGTGTAAGGTCATTTAAGAGACGGGCTACATTGACCCTGCCTGTCAGGGCCAACCCGAGGTGAGAGGGAGAAAATCCCTGCAGAGAAAAAGCCAGATCATCTGCACGGGATCGAACATACATCTTCCGCATGAGAGATGAAGAGCCCGACCATTACACCACAGCACCGGTGGGTTTTTGATGCTGTTGTTGTTGGTTGTTTTGGTTTCACAGCCCTTGCAACATTGTAAGGTAATTTAAATTTGGGCTGCTAACCTAAAAAACAACTATCAGTACTCATGGTGTTCACAGTTCTGTAGGATGGCATTTTTTACCCTCTGTCTTTATCCTCCTTTTTCTTCTTCTACCCATCAATATTGTCATATTCATCATCATCATCATCATTATCTTAGTCATCATCATCATCATCATCATAGTTATCCTCATCCTCATTTTAAATGCGAAATAAAAAATAAGAGTCAGAGCAAATTTTACAGAAGGGGAAAATTTCGATAATTAAAAACTTTAATACTTTGTAAAAAGTTGTAAGTATATAACCAGACGTTTCCGCTCACTCAGCCTTCCTCAGGGATAAAAGTATCATCTCATTATCCTCACCGTCATTATCATCTTCATCTTCATCATCATATTTCCTGGCACTAAAATTACCTTAGAGTGTTGAGAATGACGTAAAACTAACAAAATCTAATCCACCCTGTTTACCCACATGTTTCCCTCTGTTGCAGCCATGAGCCCCGGCCTGGTGGGTCTGTCCATCACTTACACCATGACGCTGATGGGAATGTTCCAGTGGGGCGTGCGGCAGAGTGCCGAGGTGGAGAACCAGGTCAGTTATCACTCTGTGTACCAGCGGTTTGGTGTAATGGTTATGCTCTGTGCTTGTCATGTGGAAGAACTTAGTTTGATACAAGGTGTGGACGATCTTCATTTCTTTTCTTCTGTGATTTTTCCCTCTCAGCCCGTGTTGGCTCTGACAGGCAAGGCCGAAGTTGCTCGTCTCTTAAATTACCTTACAGTAATGCAAGGGATGTAAAACTGGTAACCACAACAAAATCAGTCTGTGCCTCATGACTTAACTCTCATGGACCACCACGGTGATGATAATCTAGTGCTGTCATACTGTTGCGGGTTTATCCTTTTTACATTTTTTCACTTTTCTCTATTTAAATGTTTTAGGACATATTTGTCCATTAAAATTATGATATACTGTGCTTTGCTGATGTAGTATATGATTCTTTTTTAAACATGTTTTAATTTCTCTATTATCACCATGTTTGAATCCCGATGGATCCCTCATAGCACCATCTCCATTGGAGAGCCACCTATTATTTTATCCTAGATAAGGTCCAACATTGTGTCCTTGGGAAGGAAATGAAATTTTTCTCACTTCAACCAGGTGTAAATGGGTACCTAGCCCTAGACAGCAAAAGATTTGTCAGTATCTTTGTGTTTTTAGCACTTGTGTAATAGCAGCTTACTCTGTATGACTCCCTGAGAATTGAAAATGTTTCTGATTGACTTCGGTCTGCTAGATTAATAATAGATCGTACAGAGCATAGACCTTGCTTTCAAGTGAGAAATATGCACCGTATAAACGACAATCATTACTATTATTTCTATATTCTATAGATGATCTCTGTTGAGCGAGTGTTGGAGTACACAAGGTTACCTGTGGAGGCTGAGCTTGAGTCCAAACAAGGGAAGAAACCCCCACCCTCCTGGCCACCGGCCGGAGCAATCACTGGCGACAGCGTGTGTCTGCGCTACTCCCCCGATGGCCCGCTGGTCCTCAAGGACCTCAACTTCAAGATACGAGCCATGGAGAAGGTTAGTTTGAGCATGAGTGGATGCTGTTGTTACTGTACTTGTGGGGTTTTCTTTTAATTTTCTTCTTATATCGAGGGTAGGGTGCAAAACTATGGTATCTAAAAAAACCAAGTTCTAAGGAGGAGCAAAAATCTTATTTAATTTTAACACAGATTAGGTGGGAATTTGATTTTTAAAAGTGTTTAATTTCCTTATTTACAAAGAGAATGGCAAATTAGTTTGACGCTGTGTGTGCGCTGATGATATTTTAGTGCAAAAATATCCTATCTTGAGTTATGATAATCTTGCACCCTACCCTCGACCCGATATGCTGCTCTGGGTGTTTTCATTTTATTTCTGTCCTTGTCCTTCTTTTTCTTTGCGATTATTCAAATCTTTCAGTAATAGTCCATTATTCATGTTCTGAATGTTAGCTAAATGATCCCCCCCTCCTCCCCCTCATTTTCTATCTTATTGCACTTCATATAAAAAGATAACCTCCATCTAATTAAATACTCAAGTAATTGAGGCTTTTGCACTGGAGGTAGTATATGAGTACTGTATATGTTCATGTATAAGACAAGGGGTTTTCCCCAAATTTTGCCTGTTCAAGTCCACCCCTGTCTAAGTCTTATACATAAGATATTTCTCAGGAATCAATGTATCGATCGTTGAAACCCTTATGAAATGAGCAACCTGAAATGGCTGGACATCACATTGATCTTGGGGTCGACATGGACATACCCACAGATATGGTGGTCAATTCATTCAAAAGATGGTCATGGTGCTTCCATAATGGCCTAAGTCCAAATTAGAGGGGGTTCCATAACCGAGTACTCGAATTGGAGTTTCACTATTGTACTGCACTACCTCCTGGCACTAACAGCACTATACGGAGTCAAAATTTGCTCTAAGAAATAAAAAAAAACAAAAAAAAACACTACCATCATGATTTTTTCCTCTTTTGCTCAGGTGGGTATCGTGGGTCGTACAGGAGCTGGTAAAAGTTCCCTGATTACCACACTGTTCCGCATGGTGGAGCCGGCCGGAGCCCTCGTTATTGATGGCATCAACATCCAGGAGATTGGTCTGCATGACTTGAGGAATACCATCGCTATCATACCGCAGGTGAGAAAAATGTGTTTGTTTGAGTATGCCTGTGTGTGTGTGTGTATGTGTGTGTGTGTGTGTGTATGTGTTTGTGTGTGTATGTGTGTGTGTGTATGTATGTATGTGTGTGTGTTTATGTGTGTGTGTGTGTGTTTATGTTCTTCCTCTGTCTCTCACTCTCTCTCTCTCTGTCTCTCTCTCTCTGTCTCCGGAAAGCAAACTACACTCTGGTGTGGTCTGCTCCCTCTGTTTCTTTCTATTTTTTTTACTGCTGTCCTTATCTATTTCCTGGGGCTGAAGTAACCTTATTGTTTCAACAGTGCCCTGAAATTAAACAAACTACCCTATAACTTTTCAATTGTATGCCTTCCACCGGTTTAGGTTGTATTTACTTTTCTTCTAAGACGGAAATTAATTGCATTCCATCTATGCTTTACATAAACTGTGATGAAAACAGTTTGTAGATTTCAAATGCAACTTTTGAGTATTGATAGTGCCCATATAACCTCAACAAAAGAATGTATTAGATTATTGTTGAATAAGTGTAGTTAGTGAATGTTAGTATTGCAAAAGCAACTGTTATTTGATGTATAGAGATGTACACACGTTGTTGTAATAAAAATGTGCCCACGGGTAAAAGTAAGGTTATTCTTGTATTTTTTGTTTATTTATTGTTCTTTGTCTGTGCAGGACCCAGTATTGTTCACCGGCTCACTCAGGAAAAACCTTGACCCCTTCAGTCAACATCCAGATGAGCTGCTGTGGAAATCCCTGGACGAGGTCAGTTGGGTTGTGTTTCTAGTTTTATGTCCTTTGTAACACTCTAAGGTCGTTTAAGAGGCAGGCGACTTTGACTTTGTCTGTCAGGTCCAACCTGGGCTGAGAGGGGCTTAACATGCAAGCAGACATCTATAAAGAGATGTTGATGTTCTTCAACATGGAGATTGAACACCTATCTTCTGCGTGATAGGTGAAGAGACTAACCATTACACCACAGATGCCTATGGAGGAGGTAATTTGATTTAATGGTGTCAGCCCAAAAGAGCAGTCTGATTGTTACTCCATTTTGCTGTTCATTTGTGCTCCCAATGAGTCGCAGTTTTATTTTGTCCCGTGGCAAGGGTATCTGAATAAAGGAGCAGTATGACATCAAGGGTATCTGAATAAAGGAGCAGTATGACATCAAGGGTATCTGAATAAAGGAGCAGTATGACATCAAGGGTATCTGAATAAAGGAGCAGTATGACATCAAGGGTATCTGAATAAAGGAGCAGTATGACATCAAGGGTATCTGAATAAAGGAGCAGTATGACATCAAGGGTATCTGAATAAAGGAGCAGTATGACATCAAGGGTATCTGAATAAAGGAGCAGTATGACATCAAGGGTATCTGAATAAAGGAGCAGTATGACATCAAGGGTATCTGAATAAAGGAGCAGTATGACATCAAGGGTATCT
>JAUKPP010073260.1:0-15928 GCA_032273245.1 Phyllaplysia taylori
CCCCCCCCCCCCCACACACACATATACACCCACATATACTCACACACACATACACACACACACACACACACACACACACACACACACACATACATACACACACATAGGCTACACACGCACACACAACAACACGGATTACACTAACATAAGCAGATACAGATTTCGATAGCCTACCCTTTCCCTCATTCAGCTGACACGAATCAGACATCAAAATTTGATTGGGATGAGATTTGGATAAAGAAGCTTAGAACTTCTTAGTCTTAACTCCGGATCTGGATCTAGTCTGGATCTAACCCATGGAGAGACACAAGACTAATTAATAATGTTCTGAAGAAACAGCTAAAAATATTATACACTTCGGCGCCAGATTTCGTGATGTATGTAACAAAAGTACTAATAGATCAAGTCTAGGCCTATATAATTTTCATCCATTTGAAAAAAAACCAACAGTTGGAAGAAAACATACTCGAAGTATCGAGTACAGCGTGTGCATTTCTACAGGTATCGAATATTTCGAAAGAAAATTCCGCATAAAGTCAGGGTTATGCTTTTTCATTTGCCACGATAATCTTTCGCTTTACTGTTTACCTTTTATGGGTCAAACTGTTCGGGCGGTGATGAAGTTCAGCAAATTTTCGCATTTATTTAGCTTTATTCAAGGACACGTCGAGTCATTTTGATTTGATACAATTGTTCTGAGAAAGGGCTATTGAATTCTTAAGAAATTGGGTGTTTTGACCTCACTGGGCCTCTATGTTGGTGTGATTCATTTCGTGCTTTCATCGTTCCAGACCCATCCTGTTGTTGCAAGGGACTTCCGGATTCGAGGTTGTTGAGAATCAGAATCAACCACAGGCCCCAGGCATAATTTCTCGAGTTCTGCCTCAATCAAGAAGACCCAGGCATTCCCCCTTGTAAGTTTTCAGCTCGTTTCCTGGTTGCCATTTTAGATACAGGTGTGTAACTCACACTATAGCCCTACCACTACCAAATACTAGACTAGATTCTAGACTTGTCTCTATCTCTCACTCACCACCACACTAGATCTACTTGACTACTCACACTCACGTCTCACGTCAGTCAGTCTCAGTCTCACTCTCTGTCACTAGTACTCTCACTCACTTGAGTCACTACTACTACTACTACTACTTCACTACTGTCTACTGTCACTCTCCTCATCAGCGGCGACAGTCACAGCACAGAGCACTGTTTTAAATCTGTTTACAAATACTAACAATTTACACGTGACAGTAACAACACTGCCTTCTTACAACTTACACTACACACCACAGCCACAGTACCACAGTCACCACAGCACAACAGTTACAGTCACTACAGAGTGAGAGTACTGAGAGTGGCCTGAGTGCCCGGCCACTGATAGTGGTGAATTAATTCATAGATCTGGACACTGGTGTAGTGATTAAGATCTATTCCCTCTTTCTTACTCTTGATCTTATCTTCAGATGAGATGTTGTCATGCACCTGTGACCTAGTGTAGGTAGGAATTTGGTGGTAGAATCCAACAAGCAGATCAGAGATAGTATAGATTGCCCTAATTTTCACCCATCTCAGCTAAGAACTCGTAGTCGTAGGAATAGAGACATACATGGTTTAACACTGGGTTCCCCATGCCATAGTAGGTGTGGGTGAGAAAAGGAATATCAAAATTTGGAACGCAGGAAGTGATTATATTATAGGTTGCTGTGCCAGTTTTTGCCAACCTGAGATTTAAGAATCAAGAACGTGTAGGACACAGTTGAATATAATATTCCCATTAGATGGGCTAAAAGTGACACTGGCGAAAATTGGGGTACAAGAAGTGATATACAGTAAAACCTTGTTAAACCGCCAACCACGGGACCATTAGAAAGTTGGTGTTATACTATAAATAGAGAGAGTTATGGTACAATGAGAGCAGAATAAATAAAGGAGGCTATAGAATATTGGCTAACATGATGAGTTATTTTACGCAGTTATATCCCATGTCTTATAGTGCGTCATGCACCTCCGCGTGGCCGCAAATTAGTGGCAAGAGAGGGGGAGCTGATTGCGTGCATCGACACACTGGTGAAACGTGCCCTTTTCCAAATGAGGAATAAATAAGTGAGAGTGGGTTTTGTATGAATTCAATGGTTTTTAGCTGGCGGTATGACGGGCATTATTTACTATGATTACTTATACTTATGTACCCTGTGAAGTATGGTGGATGGTGGTACAAAGAGTTATTTCACTGTTTTTATGCAAACCAAAAATGTACCACAGCAAAAAGCAGGCGGTATGCATTGGAATGGCGGTAAATCGGGGGGCGGCATGATGAGGTTTCACTGTAATTTACCATGAGAGAAAGAACAAAAATGGTCATGATTGGATTCGATTGAATTTTATTTAAGGGTCTCCCTCTAACCTTCTACCTCAAGTTGTAAACCATATGGAATGCTATATAGCTAGACTCAAGTTTTCACCCTGATTCGTCTGTAACCATAACTCTATCTACTAATACTATCTGGTTGCCACTATTGGCTGTAATGAGGAACCATGTCTCTCGGTCTCCTTAAACCCGAATTGTGTAAAAAGTTTTAATATTATATTTTTGTTTTTAGATTTTATTCGAACCTGTACTTCCAATCTTCCAAAATTTGGCGGAAGTCTGCCACTTTGAAGATTTCACTACGTTGATGACATGGGACTTTGTGGCTGAGCCGTAAACTGTGAAACATACAGTACTGTGGAGGTCTTGGATTTGAATTCTGAGGGGTTGAATGCGATTTTTCAAAATTTTTATGGATTTGGTCCTCCATCCTATCTGAGATTTTCACCACTTTTACATCCCCCAACCGCTGGATCCTATCCACGACCATCAACTTACCAGCAACCGCGACCCACTTCAAACTTTACCTCTGTTAAAAAATATCGTTATGAGTGCATGGAATGACGAAGAAAAGAGGTCAATAGCTGAAAAAGCTAAATAAAGAATAGCATGAATTTGAATGAAGCTGCTAAAAGTTCAATGCTAAAAATTCATTAAAAAACTGAGAACTTGTTGAGAAAAAAAGAATGCAAACTTGTGAAACAGCAGTGCTCACCTATTGTGTAGTTGGTTCAGGCACATATATGTGGCTACTGGCTAACGTGGTTCCCTCCAACGCTCCCTGGGTATTTCTTCTAACTTTACATGCAGAAATCATATTGAAATTCCCTGAATGGAATCATGTGAACTCCTGGATCATGATACTTGAATCACAGCTGTAATGATACCATGCTCTGCATTCACTGCTTTCTATCCAGGTACTGTCCTTTGGTGTTGCAACACACAGGGCAGGTCTCACCACCATTTCCTGTGCTCTTTATTACAGCTTCAGTTAATGAGACTGTCAGCGTCTGAGTCGCATGCATTATTTCTTCCTTGGACATTAACACTATTTCCTCTGAATCAGCTGTTGTACTGTCACTGTCTTCGTTTCTTGTTTTTGTTTGTGTCACCTTCAGTCGTTTTTCATTGATCTTTTGCTCAGCATTTTTTTCCTCTTTGCTTGCCTTTTTTTTTTTCGTTCTCCAGATATTTTTTGCTATTTCGTTTTGCTCTTTTCCGCCTCTGTTCTTCTTGTTGCACTTTCTTCTCTGCTTTTCTCCTATCCCCTTCTTGTTTGTCCAGTTCCTTTTGTTCCATCATGGCAATCATTTCATCTCTATTTTGATATGATCTGGGAGTTTTGTTGCCTTTTTTCCCCTTGTACTGTTTAATCTGTGTGAGGGCAGTCTTGTTTCATGGGATCTGTTCTAGTGACCCCTGTGCTGATTGCAATTAACTTTCCACAATTAGAAAATAATTGCTCCCCTTTAGTTCTTCTTCTAACTGTTTGAAATATAGGTCAAACTTGTCCTTTGAAATCTTATCACAAAATAAAATCATTGTAAATTTTTGGACAGTGGCTGCAAGGTCGGTGTCTGAAGTGGTGGTAGTCCTACTATCTGAGGCTATGGGAGCAGGAGATGAAGTGGTGCCAGGCATGGAAGGAAGGACTGGAGGTGCTGAAGAGAGACAGGTGTGTCATGCAATGTCATGGCTGTTGGAGGTGAAGTGGTTTCAGATGTGGAAAGAATGATTGGAGATGGTGGGGAGTGACAGGACCGGGTGTGTCACGCATGGGTGTTAATGGTGAAGTGGTTCTAGACATGGAAGGAATAACCGGAGGTGCTGGGGAGAGAGGTGTATCATGCATGGCTTTTGGAGGTGAAATGGGTACAGACAGGACAGGCATGGATGAAATGATTAGAGATGCTGGGGAGAGAGAGAGGTGTGTCGTACACAGGTGGTGGAGGTGGAGTGGGTACGGACATGGATGGAATAATTAGAGATTTGTGTGATGCACGGGTGGTGGAGGTGAAATGGGTACAGACATGGATGGAAGGGCTGGAGGTGCTGTGCAAGTGGTAGGCTTGTCATACATTGGTCTACAGAACACTTTTGACATACCAAGTCTGCATGTAGATCTAATGGGATGAAGCTTTCTCTGAAAGCCAATGGACAACGGGTTCTTTCAACTGTCCGCTCATATTTGACTATGAAAACGGCTGCAAAGTTTTGTTTTGTCACCACTGTGGCGGATGCTCTTTGTGAAATTCCTCACCAATTTTGCCATTCAGTTTTCTTTTCTTTTTTTCAATATTCCCAACATTGACCGTGTGAAGCATTATAATGCCCTTTCAGCTGGCCCAAAGGTTTCCTAGCTTTTGAGGCGTACAAAATGTAATTGTTGGATGTCTCTTGCTAGGAAGTTGAAACCACTTTTTGTTGGTTTGTTGTTTACCTAAGGTGTTGTTCTCCCTCTGAAGTGTCTCTTAAATGACCTTACTGTGTTGCAAGGGACGTAAAACTCATAACCAAACAATCCCTCTGAAGTCAAACATGTCCTTGACAACCATAAGAAGTTCCTCCCTTGTTCCACCAAATCCTGTGTTGGACATTGCTTTAAAGGCTATTGAACTATATTATGTTCAAGCTCTTCCTCATCAACTTTGTTGTCTTCCTATTTAAAAGAATATCTTCCTCCTCCCTGTGAATTATTTTTGTCTAGTAAAGTGCCATATGGAACCCTCAAATTGGCATGTTATGTTAACTCTTCTATTTTTGTGCTCCACATACTCTCAAAGTAGACTTGTAGTCCGCACACTCTACCTTGTGCGCAATGTGTATTACGAGGTGGAGTCTCATTTTTTGTTCTACATAGGATCTCTTTTCAACTCTTTTTCAAGTGCTCCCGCAGGAGAAAAAATAACAACAATAAAATCTTGCTTCCGAGTCAAGGGATGGGGCTAAAACTATGGTGTTTACACTAGCAAGCGACCTAAAGCATATCAAAAGTGGCCCCAATCTTCATTCTGACCCTTTGCACGTAAATGAATTTTCATTATTTACTCACTTGTGGGACATGCATAGCATGGATGGGGCTGGAAGAGAGGTTGGAGGCTTGGTGGCCAGTTATAGAGCTCCTTCCTAGCTTCATTCAGTGACGCAGCTTGATATACAGGTTTGAAGTTTGAAAGCCTTAACTTTCAAACACACCAAATACGCGCATCATGGAGGTGCACTCGCACATACACTTACTTATATAATATACAAAAACTGTTGAAAACCACTGACTCAGAATTAGAAGGCAGATTCCTTTTAATAAAGGTGTAAATGTCAGCTAATGTTTTGTATTTTCTTTCATTGAAACAGATTCGCAGGCTATTTGCCGCTATGGATGACATATTTACCCAAGTCCGAGAGGGAAATGCATTCAATGTGCGTGTATGGCTCGACAATACAGAGAATGACCTCAACAAAGGGTAAGTCTTGTGATGTTATTTTTAACTTGCCAAGTCAAAGTGTCACAAATTATAGCTGTCCTGGAAAAATTAAATTAAATCGTCTATCATCATTGTTCTCGTATACTGCTTTGCCAAGGCAAACCGACGTATCTGCAGAAGTTAATAACCCTCGCATCTTTGTTTAATTGGACGCCCATACCTATTCTGCATATATTGTATTAAAGGGAGGAAGACGTTTCTGCACTACAAATAGAATATTTCACTAGCAAACACACGCATCATGGAAATGCAAAAATTTACAATCTTTGCAGATACGTCGGTCTGCCTTGGCAAGGCAGTATAGGTCTCCTCATTGTGAGGTTTAGCATGATTTTTTCAGGTTTAATTCATTAAGTTTATAGAATTACTACAAAAAGGTATGCGTTGTGACACTAACAGACATTGCCAACTGTCGTAAAAAGAGTATTTTCTGATTTCTACCTTCTAAATAAGGTACACTTCTATTTCATGGCAAATGTTAGAGCGATTGCTCATCATGTCTTAAAAATGCAGTTTTCTCACCTTGTGTTATTGTATCTGAAAAATCTAAATTCTTTGTGCTCCACACATGTAACTAAATAGAAGCATATTATTTTTTATGAAATGCAAGACGGTATAATGAGATTAGATAAGATATGGATCTTTATTTGTCCTCAACAGGACCTTTGCTTAACATAAATTGTATATTTAAGCTTGTGCATGATCGATTTCAATGGTAGTAACAAAGTAATGAATATGAAATATATTCTCAATTCTGTGCCTCTGTTTCAGCGATGACCACAGATTCAGTTTACTCCATTGGGCAGCCCGTGAAGGACGGGACAACATTGTGGACATGTTGATCAAACGTGGGGCTCGCATCAACGCCACAAACATGGGAGATGACACCCCAGTACACTTGGCTGCTGCACACGGCCACAGGGAAGTTGTACTCATGGTGAGAAAGGATAGGGTGAAATTGCTTTACTTTGCAGGAGTCTTAGATTCTACAGAATTAGTCTATGTAGTCTACCTCTCTTTGTGTCTTTCAAGTGTCTGTACCAATGTATTCGAGTTTATAAAAATAACTTGTCAGTAAGCAGCTTGGTAGAGACCTGTATTAAGGGGCAGTCCAGAGATTGAGTGAAAGATGAACCATGAGTCAATGAATGAGAACTTTTTCTTTGTATTTCAGATATGATTTTTTTTTAAAATCCCTCCTATGATCATAATTAAGATCTTTTTCATATGTATGGATACTTTGCTTTAGAGATTTTTTTCCAGTTTCATTTAAAGTTATCCATGTTTTCCCATTTCAGCTCCTGCACAACAAGGCTAACGTGAACGCCATCAATGAACATGGCAACACACCTCTGCATTACGCCTGCTTTTGGGGTTATGACCAGATAGCTGACGTGAGTTCTTGTGTTATTATTGATTTGTTTGTAGAAGTTATTATAGTTTGTAATTTTGTCCTAGACTTGCAAGCTTTCCTGCAAATGCTCACATAAGCCACTCTTAAGATGAAGACATGGATTTTAAGGTAGCCATCAGTTTAAAATTTTGAAGATGACAGTTCTTAGAATAATTAACATGCTCTGAATCATCTTTGATATTCTAAGCTGACCGACCCTGCCTGACTGGCAAACACATTTGAGACATCAAGAAAATGACAGCGGAAGATTCATTTTATGTTAGACCTTTACATGAACACACACATTCGCACACACACGTAGAGCTGCAAGTGTGATAGTGTGCATAGGTCTGCGCTGTTCAGGAAGACAGTATAAATAAAAAGATGGGAAGGGGGACAAACATTTTCACTTATTGCTAAATAGATTATCGTATAAGTAGAACTTTCTTTGTTACAACTTTGTAGCTGCTTTATTGATTAGAGAATAATTTAATATGTTTGACGGGAGATAGTATAAATGAAAAGATGGGAAGGGGGGCAGTCTTTTTTTTCTTAATGCGATACTGTCTTATAAGTGTAACGCTTTTCAACTTTGTATGTGCTGTATTTATTAGTATGATTTCAATGTGTTTCTCAGGACCTCGTTGGTAATGGAGCTTTGGTCAATATAGCCAACAAGTTTGATGATGTACCACTTGATAAATGCAAGCCATTCACAGCAAAAATGCTGAAAGGTAAGGGATGCACTTTTTGATGATTTCTGATATTTCTATCATGTCATAATTCTTTCAGTAGTCATGAGATGCATGTGAACGAAAAAAATAATTGTGGAACAGCAATTTCCAATTAAAACTGAATACCAAACGCAACAGCCATAGAACTTTGTTCTCTACTATTGTTAAGTTTTTCATTCTTCTTTGCTGAAAGTAAGAGTGAGAGAAAATTTTTTTAAAAATTCAATATATTTCTTTTGCCTAGCATTAAGAGAGCATAGTTGTTGTTTTTTCATCTATCTAATTTTTCATCCTTGTGTAAACTTTGTTCTTGAAATGCAAAAATATAAATCTGTGTATATAAGAATGTCCAAAATGGAGCAATTAACTATGCTATTTTTTCTTCCATTCTTATTTTTCTGTCTCATGCTACCATTTCTTGCCTTTCTCAAATCGTATAGTGTTCTGACTTCTAACTCAAGCTTTTTGTTTTTGCAAAGAACCTGTTGGTTTAAACTGAGTTAACATCAAAATAATAATTATGACTGGGTTTATTGTCAGGATATTTTGTGACAGATTTACAGTGAGTCAATAGTGCCGGAAAACCACAACAAAGCAAAGCAAGAGGTGTAGTTTGATTAAATATATACATTGTCTAGTTTACTGAAAAAGTATGTGTTCTCGTATTCTTTCCAGACAAGGCAGTCGCTATGGGACAAGATCTGAGCAAAATACCCTTCAAGGATCGCAGCTGGTTGGGCTATAAAACCAGAAGTCGTAAGTACAAAGCTCCACGAATCATCACCAAATTTTCATGAGATTTTTTAAAGAAGAATTTAGAATTACTTTGTGAATGCCAGGTATCATTACTTCAATAGTGAAATTGGGCATTTGACATCACAATGAGGATAGTTTAGCTGAAAAGAATAACAGTTGGTGACTTATTCATTAAATTGTAGTACATTCAAAACTGCCCGAGCAACAACCTGTAGAAACTACCACTTCCCATTTCCCCCTGTGTTCTTTTTTTTTTTTGTCTGTATAATGGCACCAACTTCGTATGAGATATTTTTGTAAGCACTTTGTATCACTGAGTGAATGCCGGATATCATTACTTCAATAGTGAAATTGTGCATTTTGATATCACAAGGAGGTAGTTGACACTAACTGAAAAGTCAGTGACTTACTCATGAAATAGAAGTACAGCCGAAAGTGCACAAGCAACCACCTGTACAAATTACCAGTTTTCTGTTCTTTCTTATGTATGTGTAGTTTGACAACTTCAAGCAATCTAATCTCAGACCCAAATTAAGCTTGCGAGATCTTTTTTTCACCATTTGAAAGGGAATTGAACAGACTTTTGTGCGATACCAACCAAACTCTACATGGCCAAAATGCGACTTTGACTTATTTGGACTGGTTGCATGACAAATGTGTAGGCTATAAATAGATGTCTCATACCTGATTTCCCATTTACAGGAGATGCAGTCCTGTCCAGATACACTGGAATTGATATTAAAGAACTTCAGCTAGTCGGCCACATTGCAAAGACACATTCAGGAGAGGTCAGTACTGCTGTCATTGTTTTAACTAATGATACGGAGGTACAAGATGTTCCTCATAAGCTTCAGTATCCCTTGATATTTTTGTGTATTTCTCAAATTTATGTGTCGGTTTTCCTTCTCTACTTTGCTTCAAGTGTTACTTTTGTTGTAATGAATTTCCTTGTACTAAAATACTGTTTTGCTACTGTTGTGACACCCCAACAAAGTAAACATGCTTTCAAGATATAAATTTCTGGTATATCTGGTGTTACAGGTACAACTAATACGTGTCTAATGTAGTAAATGTATAGTCTGCATTGCAATCTTGGTTTCATGAATGCTCTCTATTTTGATCGACAACACTTTGTAATATAAGCTTGGTGTATTCATTGATTAGATGCAGATTCTGATAATTGTTCCGATGTGTAGAAGTAGAAGGCTTTTGATAGACTTTAAATGTTCATCACAGTACTTTCAATTATGTTTTCGAAGTTAGATTGAATGTCTAGTGATAAGTTTTCATATTTTAGGGCTTTTTTTATCATTTTTTTTTTTATTGAAGAGTTAATTGTTTCTCTTTCTTCAGACCTGGCGTGGATCCTGGCAGGGCAATGACATTGTGGCAAAAATCCTCAGCATGAGAACAGTGTCCGACAGAAATATCAGAGACTTCAAAGAAGAGTTTCCCAAACTAAGGTAGAATTCTATATACCTGTGAGGATAAGTATATTCATCTCCTCTTTTTTGTTTCATATTCAGACATTTTGTCTGTACGATCTGCTTGAATTTGTTAAAGCTACTTTCTGTAGGAATGTGTTCTGTCTATCATGAAACAAACAATTGAAAAAGTTACCAACCTCAACCAAAATGAATTTATTATTACATGTTTTTGATGATTAATGATTCATGGTAAACGTTTGATGTGGTGACTGGGGTGGGCACCTGTCTCACAGGGGCATAGTTTGATAAATTCCACCCAGGATTGGTCCTAAGATGGTTCAAGGATAAATGATGTGAGCCCTAGTGTTGTGTGCTCCTTTTGATTTCTATGTCTTACAAGCGCTTCTATTTACCTCCATTAAATTGAAATTACCTTTCTAGTTGTGCTTTAAAATCTCAACAAAAAAACAGTGTTTAAGAACTTACTAATTCTCATTGATTTGTATCTCTGCTTTCTCCAGAATCTTCAACCACCCGAACGTGCTGGCAGTGCTGGGCTGTTGTGCCCCTAAAGACCCACCAGACCTGGTCGTCATCAGTCAGTTCATGCCATTTGGCTCACTCTACAACACACTGCACGGAGAATCTGGTGAGTTTCATAGTCTAGGAGGAAATTATTGATACACAGTGGAGTCCACATAAGACGACATCGCAGGGGGGCACAAACATTTGGTCATGTTAAGCAAGGAGCACCTTGTCTGAGATCAGTTTGAAGTAATTTATTTATAGAGACACCAGCTTCGTTGGCTGTTTTAGCCAGTCTGAGATACGACAGGGTATGCTTATGGTGATGTTTGTAGGGGGGATGGGATGGTGATGGGGTGGGGGAAGGAAGTTAAGACAGGGTATGCTTATGCCACAATTGTGCTTTTCTCTGGTGACCTTTCTGATTGATTAAAGTAAGCCACAACGAAACTGTGAAACAAACTTTTGAACCATGTGTTTAGAAATTTTTTGTCTGCTTGTTCTGTATTCTTACAGAAATCGTTGTGGATCAGAATCAGTCGTTGCGTTTTGCAATTGATATCGCCCGTGGCATGGAGTTCCTACACTCGATGGAGCCAATGGTACCCAACTTTGTCCTGACCAGTAAACACGTTATGGTGGGTATTTTTCTCTCTTTTCTTTTTATGTTTTTTCATCTCATATGTGTGGTCTGTTGTGGAAAATATTCTTTGTAGATATGGGGTTAACGGAAAGGTCAGAAGTTTTATCTGAACTGGTATAGGAGTGCCAGAGTTGTAAAGATGAGAATTTTCTTCTTGTTCGTTTTTCTTTCTCTATATTTAGTATTTAATGCTGCTGGGCATTTCGTTCTTCAAGATGTCAAGATTTTGTTTTCCATACAATCAAGAAAAGTAATGAAATTCTGTTACAATTTCCTGGCACTCTCATTGCAAGCTTCCCACAATTTTAAGATTTGCAACGTTCTCGTGATATATGGAGGACCCCCAAGCCACAATTGTAGAGCGTTTTTCCAAAACTCAGTGTCTGCATTCTGGGAACTTCTGAGAAAATCAGCCTTTCGCCTTTGATAAACATTGAAAAATGTTTTTTCTAGTCTTGGAAGTAAAGGAAACTACTGTGTTTTGCACCTCTAAAAGCTTTGAGAACAAAAGTCTTTATGATAAAGATACTGCAACAAAAGTGCAAGTACCAAGTTCCAGAAAATGGCTCTTCAATTGAAAGGTGGAAATGTTACAGATTTTGTTGCTTATTTATCCCAGCTTTTGTGACAGTGCAGCCTCCTAAAAGTGTCTAGACTATTGTCCTATACTGCTGTTTTCCTTTACTTATTCAAGATATCAATGGCGTATTATACAGCTTTCAAATTCTCACTGCTCTGTGTTTATATTGTTTTACATATCGGTGTGGTTTTTGTTTTATGTTTTCATCTGTAGAACACTTCAAACATTTATATTTCAATATTTTTCCATGTAGACCTTTAATTCTGAGTGTTTTGCTTACTATTTTCTTAGGATTTCGCAGTACCTCAACAGATTGAGAATTGCGTTCGAAATTTGAAATGCTTATGCCACATGCAATGCAATGCAACACAAATAGATTTCTGTTTATTCACAAAAGCAGTGGCTTAATTTGCTCCAATGACTTTGGAGTAATATGACCTTTAGAACTCTTACTGTGTAGATCAATATTATGTAAATTTTGTTTGTCTCCTAGGTGCATTCTTTAAATCACAGCAGCGTATAAGAGTGTTAACTAAATTAACATTTGCTTCGTTCACCACCAATTGCGTGCCATTCAATTATCGGTGTGTGTTGACACTTTTATTATCTCATTGAGTAATTTTTTTGGTGTATACATACCTCTGACACATGTACTGTGTGAAGCACTTTCAAGTTTCAGGTGAACCGTTTCACAGGTTGGAACACTAGTACTTACTATTAGAAACACAATGTATTTGTGAAGGCTTCTTTAACCTCAATATATTAGTGTGGGTCAATGTTTTCACTTTTGATATATGTGTTTTTCCCCAGTGCAGTTTATCAGGGTTGTAGTAGCACACTGAAACTAGTATTTTTTATACATTGTGTTTTCCAAATCAAGATGAATAATGAGGAAAAGCCAGACACAACCAGGCTTGTGATAGCAAATTAAAGTCATTTGATTTCTCTGTGACTTTGAAATAAATTCAATGTAAATTGTCTTGTCCTGAGACATTGTAGTTATGGTGGCAAACAAAAGGAGTTATTGATGTGTCATGGGAGAGGATTGTGAAATAATGAATTACTAGTTTGGTGTGGAGGTTTCTTGGCTTTTCACTGTTCATAGATATTTCTCTAAGTGTAGTGATAGTCTCTATTATTTGGGGGCTACATATCAATGTTTTAGTTAGTCTCTATCATATTGGGCAATGTGTTGGTGGTTTAGATAGTCTTTATGATTTGGGTTATTTTGTTATCGAGGCCTGTTTTGTTAAATACAATTCTAACCTAGTCCAGTGAAACTCTTCTAGATTGACGAGGACCTGGCTAAGATAAATGTGGATGATCCCAAGTATACGTCTGGGGACATCACAGTCAACGGGGTAAAACAGGAGGCATTGTACCTGCCTGGCTTGTCAGTTTGTACTCATTCTTTCTCTCCATCTACCGACCATTCTCTGTCTCAGTCCTCATCTTCTTCTGTCTCTTTTTCTGTGGGTGACTTTGGTGTACTAAGCTGTCTTGAACAATTTGTTTTTTTTTACACCCCTTAGACCACCATTAACCTTGAGATGCCTGAACGTTTCTAGTCCTCCATACTGAAAAGTCAGCCTTTAGACTTTTGTTTTTATTTGATTGTTTTATCGTTTATTCTTTTGTGAATATTCCATTTAGTGGCTTGAATTTGACTGTTTGCATTGTCAAATTTAATCATTTTTCTTTTTATTGATAGCATCTATAATATTTTTATACTTACTTCAACATAGGGCGTTAGGTTTTTGTGTACACAGTAACAGGATAGAAATCTATAGCAAGAATCCACAACATGCTTCAAGAGAGGCTTAGTCATGACTTCAAACTAAAGAAATGTGAAGAGACCCAAAGAGCAATCTTAGTGAGGAAGGAAATTAACTTTTATTTCGCAGTAATTTCACAAAGAAGCACTTTGGGCTAACCTTTTATAATTTACTCTCGGAATTTCAGGCTAAACTCTCTGTCTTAACTCTACCTAACATTTCCTGACACGACCTGTGTTTATGAACTTGTATGTAGGATAGCATACGCTAGAAAGGTGTAGAAATTCACGCTTGAGGTAAAACATGTATTCTTATTATATGAACCAAGTTTCCTCATAGACTACTTCGATTTCAGAGGTGTTTCAGGAGTACAAATATTCACTGTCTTTTATATTCACACAATATATAATTTGGTGTTATTGCTTATTATATATGTAACATTGCTGAAGAATAGTGGAGGACATGATTGCAGTATCAGAGTATCAGTCTTTATGATTGATTAATGAAATTTTTGCAAGCATTGCCAAATCTCACTTGTAGAGATACCGAGTGGAACGCGTCCCTTCTCTACTTGGCTGATAGGGAATAGTCCATATTGTCATGGTGCTTCCAATATGGCCCAGCTCATTTCTTACCCTTGATACAGGGGAAAAACTGATTTGGTTGGGCTCTATGTTACAGGAAAAAGCATTATGGAAATATTAAATATTAGCAAAATGGCCGGGCACCTTTAAACAAATTATGTAATACCAAATGACACACTATCATATGGGGAGTTAAGTAATGGGCTTGTTCTATAATGGCCTAAGTTGGACTTAAGCTATTTTAGAAGCACCGTGACGATTATGACTCTGTGGAAGATTATTTATCAAATACAAGGAAACAGCCGTAAAAAACATGTAAAATGTAATCATGTAACTGCTTACAGGGTTTGTTGCAATGCGATGCAAAATCTTGTGTGGGAAGATTATTCTGGCGACAGGAGCGGAGATATTCAGCTTGATTTTCTGGTCTTTATTAAAAGAAATAATCGTGACAAAAGCTCTTGGTGCAACTTTTGCTCTTTACAATATGAATGATTTGCCTTTTGTGCAACTTTCTTTTATCTCTCAGTTATTCAAGCATTGAACTGGTGATGATAATAATCATTATTACATATCCCAATTTTATAAGAATCAGGAATGTTTTGCAAACCTGCATGAAGCATCAAAACATGGATCATGGCCACCCCAATACCATTTTCATCTCATAACAATTTTGTTTTTACCAAATTTTCCCTGTTGGGAAACCATCCTTCGGAGATATGCTTTATTCTTTTAGACAAGTTTCTAGCAAAGCATAGTTGTGTTGTCAGGAGGTCATCTTGAGGAGTGACATTACAATATATTGACCACAAGGGTGTCAGGGGAAAGTGATCTTTTCTACAGGCTTTCCTCAGAACAGATTGGAGTGCATACATATTATGTATTATCGACTCTTTTGGGTGTTGAGTCACAAGCTTGCCAGGTCGTGTTCTCTGTAGTATCATGCTGGTCTCCTAACAATAACTATCAGCCATCAATTGTCTTGTTTCATTGTGCATTCTAATCCTGCACTCTAAGTTATTTAATTGTATTCAATAACCACTAGCAGAAAGAGTGTTTATTTCTGTTCAAATTTCCTAGATAAAGGAGTTATGTTCAAGAAAACTGTATTTCTCCTTTTTTCTTCTTAAAGTAGGTTTCAACCTGTAGTCAAAGAAGTTTTAAGTGAATTTCACATTGAGGCATAGCTCCTTTGGTATGATTTGTGTTAGCAGGGTTAATAGATTTTTAAAAGAAAAAAATTCGGAGGAAAATCATTTTATGTAATCTGCTTCAATGCTCTCGAAAGCAGTTTGTGAGGAAGGGAGTGCCTGTTTTGTTTCACAAACTACTATGACTTTTGAACTCTATACACAACAATTATTAGACTCACGAAGCGTACGAGTTTCAAAATCAAGGTCACCTTACGAGACTTGAGTTTAAGATGAGTCTTGGCTCTGACCTTTCAATAATACAAGGGATGTAAAACTTAAAACCAAATCAAATAAAAATTGAGTTTTGAGGAAGAGCACTCAAATGAAATCTGGAACCACAGGAATAATATCCGAAAACGGAGAAACAAACCAATTTGTCATGAGATGAGTCCATTAGCAAATAGTGTGTGTGTGTGGGGGGGGTGGGGGGAAAAAAAAAAAACAAAAAAAAAAAATAATATAAAATAT
>JAUKPP010073260.1:15938-26558 GCA_032273245.1 Phyllaplysia taylori
CCCCCCCCAAAGAAATAAAACAACTAAATCAAATAATATCAAATCTGAACACGTTTTGAATTTCTATATTGAATGCGATTTAATTTCCTTTTTTTTATTTTCTGTTTTGAACCAAACAATTGATTTTACTTTACATTTTTGGTTTTTATAATCTATGATGTGCATGAGTACTCGAGTGGATTGTGTGCGTGTGCTGTGAGGTCCATATAGCTCCTGATTTGTTGTACCTTGTGCCATCCCCACCCCTCCCGCTGGCCCACCGATGTCCAGATGTTATGTGCTGAAGTGCTGCATCCAGGAGTGTACACCGTCACCGTAGCAACAAGCTAGTTGTATATGCATCATCATGTTTTTTTGTGTGTGTATATATGTACATATATAGTGGAGTGTGTGAGTGAGGTCATGTGTGTCAAATAGGCCGCTTATTCTTTGTGTGTATGACTCTTTTCTCCTGAGGTGTATTAACCGTCTCCTGATATTTCTTGGGACAAAGGCATTAATATCAATCTTGTATATATGCTCTGATAACATAAATTTGCTCAACATTAAGATCAACTGACAAAGTGAAGCTGACTTACATTAGATAGATATATTTCTTCCTTTTGCTTACCATATGAGTATTACCAAATACAAAGGGAATAAACCTCTGTGTGAGATGGTTGTGGGTGGCTGGAGGGCGCTCTGGTGTGGTGTGCTCCTTCTACTTCTTTCTATGTGTTGCAATTGTCATGATCTGTTTCCTAGCTCTGAAGTGCCTTATAGTGTTGATAGTGCTGTAGAACCTTAACTAAACAACCAAACTAGCCTCAGAAGACACTAGTTTAAGTCTCTTTGCATCATTCTAGATATTATCGGGACAACCGGTGACTGTTTGTTGTGTACTTATTTTTTCTTTTATTGATGTAAATGTCAGCTTGCGTTGTGGTCTGAGATATATGTGTGTGTATATTGAGCAGAGAAAACTATCTCTTAGGAAAGGGGAAAAAACGGTATGCTAAATGCAAATATCTTACAACTTTTTGTTTGGGTGTAAACGTAATTGCAATATGCACTGCATACTGTATGCTCTCATTGGATGTAAAAACCAAAGCTGCTTTCACAATATTGTCATTTCAGCTCTGCACCCTCAGATAACATGACATCGTAATTTTTTTCACATAACCACTTTTAACAAATTTCTTTGATTGATACAAAGAAAAAAGATTTTCATGATCTTGCTGAAACTTAATTGTGATCAGTTACAACCATTGTTATATAAGTTTGTACTTTGAAACTATAAAAGGTTGTCTTGAATATTATATGTACTTAAAAAAATGAAACATTTTGGGACATTGCCTTTTAGTTTTGCTTGGAGGAAATTATTTTGACTTGAAATACAAAGCTACCTTCAATTTCAGTGAGCGAAAGAGGCAAATCAATGGCTGTGAAACACTTTTTTATCTTCTTCTTCTCTGTGTTGTGGGGAATGTGGGTAGCTATTTTTCTTTGTGAGTAAAGATGCAGCACATGTTTTTTTTTCTGTTGGATGACCCAAACAATCATAATATATGAATCAAAGCTCAATCAGAAAAGCTGTTGTTTTTTTATGTTACATCTCCAGCGTGTCGTGCAGTTAAAATGGTTGCTTCATATTAACATCTGGTCACCTCAAAACTGCTTTATTCAATCTCCAATTTTCTGATGAATGGGCCATTCTAAGAAAATGTCAACTGAGTTTCAACATCACAGCTGCTTTACTTGTTATTTTAGCTTGTAAAATATTATAATAATTTTGTTTTGATAGTGATGCCAATACAACAAGTGTGTTTTAAGTCTGGCACACGTTTTACTAAATGGTATCTGGGATTACATCACCTTCTCAATGAACAAATTTTACAAGATATGCTATGATCTGATGTTAGGCCCTAAATGGATCACGTTGCTGGACTTTACGTACTGACAGTGAATTCCTCAAACCACAATGTATGCAGATTGTATATTCCCACTGATTGCATTTAAGCAATATAAAAATAAATTCACCAGCCATTACTTAAAAGATTCTAGAAGGCATCAAAATATTAGGGTACAAATCTGGAATAACCCCTATTAAGCTTGTGACATCCTTACAATAATTTGTTGTATTTTAGTAGTCACAAGTTTGACTTACCAGAGAAATGTGGATGGAAATAAAGCAGTGTTTGATTGACGATTTGTGTTTGTTTCAATATCTACCGAAAGGCCCTTGCTAATCCCAAGTTTGTCCAATCTAATTTTCAGATTGACGAGGACCTGACTGCCAAACTCAACATGGCTGACTACAAATTCTCCTTCCACGAGAAGGGAAAAATGTTCTCACCTGCTTGGTGTGCTCCTGAAGGTAAGGCTCTCTATTTGCGGGACTTTGTCTGGTTGTTGTTTGTTCTGATGACCTCTGGCTCAGGCTACTAATTAATCATTAAGTCGTACAAATACTTTGCACTGGAAAAGAATTGACGATGGATTTTTTTTTCTCTGAAGATGAATGCACATTGTGTTTTCCAGAAATTTCAGGTATCATTTCTTCACTTGTTTTTCCACGTCTTTTAGCAACTATTAGCATTGGATTTCCTTGAGCAACTGTTAGCATTGGATCTCCCTTTGAGTTCCTGCTTATTCCAAGTTCACTATTAATTGTTCGTGCAGATTCTTTTCTATAGTATTTATTAACTCTTTTATGTTACTTGTCCTCAGCTTTGTAGAAAGCTCCATTGTGTTTTGCAGAAATTCCAGGCATCATTTCTTCACTTTTTTTTCATACCTTGTAGCAACTAATAGCATTGGATTAGCTCTTTTATGTTACTTGTCCTCAGCTTTGCAGAAAGCCCCAGAAGAAATCAATGTGCGTGCAGCTGACATGTGGAGCTTTGCTATCTTGTTGTGGGAACTCGAGACTAGAGAGGTGCCTTTTGCTGAACTAGAACCTATGGAGATTGGCATGAAGGTGAGTTGATGAAAAGATTGTAAAGGGAATAAGATGGAACACTCTTCTCTTCCGTCTACCGAAAAATGCGTCCTGGAAATTTGTGGCGCCTCCACACGGCGGGTAACCTTTTGATGTAAAGAAAGGGACACTCTTCTCTTCCGTCTACTAAAAAAATAGCCCAACATTGCACACCAGCGCTCCAAGGGGCAGTGATTTCGCTGCATTTGTTTACACTTCGATCAGCTGATAAAGTTATCCGACGCTTGATGGCGCCACTCATTTCCGGGACACAATTCACCCTAAGTGTGAGGTCTTTATTCTTTTATTGTCTTTGGTTGATGCTAAGGTTGAGATCTGCAAGGGAAAATTGAAATGTGTTATTGTTAAGGTTGAGAGTTGCAAGGGAAAATTGAATTGTGTCATTGCTAAGGTTGAGAGTTGCGAGGGAAAATTGAAGCGTGTTTTTGGAGTGCGGACGAAGGGAGAATGTGTGGGATTATTAGTAAAGTGGGATGTTTAATCTCTTTCTTTCAATCATCTTGAAAAATTATGGTTGAAACAGCTAAATACAAGGGAGCCTCTATAAATATATGACTGCCTGCGAAAAATACCACAGATTTTGAAACCTGAACAAAGAATAGAGCTGAGTAGATATGGCTCTTATTTGATACAACTCCAACCATTTGACTTCGAGGATTTAACTACTTTAGCTGGCGATTTGACGTAAAATTCGTCAGTAAAATAAAAGTCATTCCACATTGGCCCACGTCATATATTCGTGCTTTGAGAAAACAAACTCAAATTATTTGATTCTATGAACACTAAGAGCATTTCATTCAAATACTCTTGTAGCATACTAGAAAAGTATCATGTGCAAGGTTTTCATGAAAAGTATTTTTATAGAATAAGACTCAGGAATCTCGGTGAAACAATATTCTGAAATCGCCCAAAAATTACCCAGGCAATAGTGGAATGATTGTGACGATATATTGCTTTATACATCATTCATTATTGTGTGTCCTATTTTTTCGACTTCAGGTGGCCCTTGAGGACCTGAGGATCTCAATCCCGCCCGGCATCTCAAGCCACATGTCACGTCTGATCAAGATCTGCATGAACCCAGAACCAGGCAAACGGCCCGGATTCGACATGGTCATCCCCATCCTGGAGAAGATGAAAATGTCCAGCTAGGCAGCGCCTTTGTCTCTCTCTTAGTCCTTACAACAATTGTATCGTCACAACTCTTTCAGCAACATTTTACACAATTTTTAAAAACAACCACATTTCGATGATTGTAAGTGTTTGCTGTGATGGTAGAAGCTCGTTCACGGCTGTGTTTGTGTGTCTGGATGGAGTTGTTGCTTTGAAGGAGTTTTTTGTATTCAGGCATGGGTGTTGTCAGGATATATCCTGAATTCAAGATGGTTTTTCTAAGCTGTGAAAACTGAAAAACTCCTGTGATTTTCTTTCGTACAGTCACTCGGCTCGTGTTGATCTCAATTGAGTTGTTTTCAGTTAAGTTGATCATAGTTTTTAGTCCCAGCCCCTCTCTTCTATTCTGCATTTATAAAATGTTTAAGTTGAACTTCAGATGACTTGATTGTTTTTCACTCTCCCGACAACAACAATCACCTGTACTTGACTCATTTGCCATTATAATTTATGTCAAGATAGTGAAATTTCTGCCCAATCAACTAAGTTAAGGGTTGGGGTTTTTTTTTCAGTTTTGCCCATCCCTGTTAAGTTGGTGGTTACATCTCCCACATTGCGGGTTTGCAATACAATAGGTGCAGATGTTGTTGGATAATTGTTGTTTTACTGTTTTGAACGCAGGGTATTGCTGGAGAGAAAGGTTATGTGGCTATGAAGGGAAGACTTTCTATGGGAAATTTTAAAGAAACCCTTTCTAAATAACAGAGAAAGCCAATTGTGAATATCGAAGGATAACAATAATTTGTGGTACAGACAAAGCTGTTTCCCTTGTTTTGACGAGCACCTGATTTCATGGAGCTGTCACACATCATATCCTTTTGCAGTTGTCTTGGCTCTTTCTTCAGGAGTTGAAATAATTCAAACGCATCCAGCCTGTTAGAATTTGTAAATGGTGCAGCAGACAATCATTGAATAATTAAATTATATGATATTATAGTTATATCTCTTAGGATGATTAGAAATGAAAAGAAAGATCTGTCTTTGAGATTGACAAGCAAGTTGAAATTAAGACTGTTTAAAGGTTTGTTTGAAAGCTTTTACGTTTCGCTTAGAACAAATCAGTGAAGGGACGTGAATAATTTGTGAAAGGCCAAATCTCTTGTGCAGATTGTGGGTCGAGCACTAAGAAAAAGAAAGTATGTCTGATTCAGCTGGCTTATTTCTATGATAATAGCTGATGAAAATTGCTGATGACCCAGTGGTACGAAAGAATTTCAGATAAATTTAAAGGCAACTGAAATGACAGGTTGCTTTTTTGTGACTAGAGTATGTTTGAGCCATTTCTGGTATAAGTGATTGAAAGCAAGAAACACTGTGCATTGGTTGGGAGTCTCATTTTAGATGTTCGTGAATACTGTGATTGTACCACTTGAGGCCTGCAAAATTACTTACTTCGTGGTTTGGCATCTGGGGATACCTTCAGTTACATCATTCTTATTTACACTAGGTCAGAGTGATATGCTGCATTTAACTCATAGCAAATTCAAACTTGTACTTTTCTCATGGCCACCAGATCCTTTTACATAATTCTGTCTTAGATCTGTGCAATTAAACCTTATAGCGAACATTCACAGACCAGTTTTCATGATACTGTTATCTTGTGCTTTACCTCTTTATGTGCTATTTACCCAAAGATTTTCCACTGCCTTCTCATGATGATGGACTCACTATTTTGTGAGTAAATACACTCTCTTTCTTGGTAATCTTTTCTTACATTGTGTGCAAAACTAAGTGGACTTTCCTAGCATAGATGATCACAACCATACAATGTTCATCTTTATCCTCAAGTGTTGTAACCCATCAAAGACGGGGAATTATCCTAAGGAAATAGAAAAAGTCAAACCAGTAACCAATGCAGATGTTACTGCTAGGATCTATAGAATTTTAGCTCTACATCAGCATGCAAAGTTGCACGAATCATCAAGATTTTAGTTTCAGTTGTATTTGAGTTTTTATAACTTCTCATTTGTTTTTATGGAATTGAGTCACCTATGTGGGTTTTTAAAAATCTTATTCGCTTTCATTGATTCTTGAAGAAGTTGGAGTAGTTCCTTGGCGCCAGAAATGTTGTGAAAGATAAATTTTGTCACATTTTTCCCTTTTTCATTTTCATTTTCTTGAAGATATCTCTGCACTGTCCTGTCCGCTGTGATCATGGTTGGCTGTTACTGCAGAGGTACCATTGTGTTCCATTTGGATCTGATAGTGTGGTCTCTTTATAAAGCTGAAGTGCTATCTTTGGGCTGGTCGAACTGCTTTTTTAATGCACAGGCCAACATTTAAGCATTGGCTTTCTATGAACCCTGCACATCAGCCAAGTCCAAGGGCTTACAGTCATTGCACACAAATAAGTCATCAGTTCATGGCTAGACTAGAGCAGCTACTCATTTCTATCGTCTAGTGCGTCCAGGATGAAACTGGCATTTGTCATTTTTGTCGTTGAATCACCAGGCTCCACTTATGTATGTTCGGTTCCTTTTGCTGATATTATTGAATTTATTAGTTGTAATACTGAACAGTTTTTCATCACGCCTTTTACATAAGTGCACAAACAAAATCATAGCATAAAAGTGCAATTACCTCATTATTATGTCTATCTTGTTTCACTATTTTTCCTTTATCATTGTTTCTGTAAATGCCTTTTTTTCATTGCTGCTTTTTCTTTCCCGCCTACACTGGATATGCATACCCTGCTCAGGAACCATCCTCTTTTTCTCTCAGAATTCTCCAGTTGGACTGAGTATTGAACTTTATATGCTTTCACACTATCTTTTGACATTAGCTGTTTAACTCCTCATAGATTATCATGCAGGCCCATTGCTTATTTTAAAGTTGATAGATGTTGGTAAGTTACAAATGGGAACACATTGCAGTGGTATTCATTGTGTTGCTGTAAGTTTAACCTCATCCTTGAACATTAGAAATTTAACGTCTCATTAATTATGTAGGCCCATTGCTTATTCTGAAGGGATAGGTGTTGGTAGGTTACAAATGGAACACAATACAATGGTTTTCATTGCGTTTCTGTAAGTTGAACTTTTCATTGAATATGATGTAGACCCATTGCTGAGTTATGCTGAAGTTAATAGATATTGGTAGGTTTCAAATGGGAACATCAGTATGTTGGTGTTCATTGTGTTGCTGTTAGAACAGCTCCCTGTGAGGTTCTATTAGTGAATCTGATATGAGGTGTTGAGTGATCAAATGTTATTAGTAAGCAAAGATACTTTGACTTTGTTGGTTTTATCTTTTGAGAGAGATTGAAAACTGAGTGATTGTTTGTCTGAGAGTCGTGTGGTTGGCAGAGATGATAGATGCTGTGCAGTGGTTACAACCACTCTCTTGTTCTGTTTTTGAAAAAAAATAGAATTTCAATTGGTGCTGATTGTAAATAGCATTCTGTACTCCTTTACAAAGTATTATATTGTTTTACATAATTTTCTTGTTAATATTTATGAAACAATAGTTGCATTTTTTTTTCTCCATTTAGAACTCCCAAATGTTCTACTAGATTTAGAATAAAAGAATGATTCAGCATTTATTGTTCATCACTCTTCTCTTGGATGTACACTTTTCTCCCTTTGATGTAACTTGTAGGGAACTCATGAGCTCAGTGCTGCCTTATATTATTCCAATTTTTTTATGTGATTGAGAGACATTTTGCATTTCAGCCAATCTGTCGATGGTTTTGCCTCACAAAAGAGATAATATTTTAACAACATTGAGCTCCTGAATTTTGTAGCATTTCATATTTGTAGATTTTTAGTGATATACAATACTACAAGCCCTAAAGGGTAAGGTTCATGAACTTCGTCTATTTTCACTTCCCATAAAAATGTTCTTTGAAATTGTTACAATGGTCTTATTTGTACATTTAAGATGGCATTTTGTCATAGAGTTGGGAAGGGATGTGCTGTCTTTTTGGTTTAGCATTCTCAGTTTGAATCCCAGAATTTTCATTTTTGAGCTTTAGTGATCTTGGGAGTTTTGTTGCCTCCCACCTAGTCCAATCATAGTTGGGCATTACAATGATAGTCCCACCCACCTTGTAGTTTCTGTACTTTTTTGCTCAGTGTTGTCACATAGATTAAACACTCGAGACAAATTTTTTAGTTAGTTTACAAAAAAATGTGGATCCAAGAGGGAGGTTCTGTGGATTAAAAAGTCTTGTCATTTTATTCTACAATTATCCAAGTGACCTACAGTACCTAATGTGACTATACCTTCGCTACATAATATCCACGCTTGATTTCCTGAAGTGCAGCACCACAGTAGACAGTTGTCAATGTTTAAAGTTTGTGTGTGAAACTAGTGGACCATAATATATTGTGTATGGAGGGAGAAATACATTCATTATGGTCCATCTCTTGTAGTCAATAGTAGTATGCCATGACATTGTAAGAAATTTTTGCAATATTATATATATATATACAGTGTGTGCTGGACATAATGTATACATTAATTAAACTAAAAATTACTGTAAACATGTTAGTAGCAAAATGTAAATGCATATATATAAGCTTGTATAATGTTATAATTGACAGGATCTTGTAAAGTCATAGTCTGATTCAGTGGAATAATGGATTTCATATATATGTATATGTCCCCCCTCTGGTTACTTACCTACTTTTTTGTTTGGGGAAGAGAAAGAGGGCTCGTGGGATATTTTTTCCTCTTGTACCGTACATCCCGCTTACAAGATTTATTCTTTTAAGCTGATGTATAAAAACAAAATAGGTTCGTTCTTACCTGAACACTTTTGTCTTTTGAAACAGCAAAGGATCTTATACTATGCCAACACTCTGCTGTTAAAAAAATTTAATTCTGAGACTGATTTTTACTTTCATTTCTTAATGCAATTTCTCTCTCTGAATCAGATAGCTGGGTGAATGGGGTAGGCCTACTATATTTTAAAACTTTATTAAAAGCAAATCTTCAGTTTGTCCTTGTTTTATATCAAGAGAGAAAACTGTTAATTTGTATCAATACATGTAGTTCAGTCCCATACTCAGTATTTATTCAAGAAAAACCCAGGGTCATTTTTATTGCAGTGCATTTAGGCAGCAGATCTACCCCCTTTTCCGGGAAATCCTGCTTTTTTCTTCTATTCTTATTGAGTATGGGACAGTTGTATTTATTTTATGTTTGAACTGAAAGAGCACTAAGTTTGTAAGAGCACTGTTGTTACAGTAACTTCATTAACTTCAACTATGCCATACCATACACTGTGTATGCCTTATTGCCTTATTGATGTACAAAAGTATGTTACATGTATATATAGCATCTGCTCCACTTAACTATTATACTGCTATTAGTAAATAAATAAAGTTTTTACTGTGCATGATATAAACGATGGAGTTGGTTTTTTCTTTCTTTTTTCTTTCAATGTGTGGTACATGGGTTCTGTACTTCTCTTTGTTTCTACAAACTATTATTGTTCACCGACGTGGTGTCTTCGGAGCAGTGGCAAGGATCTTCAACTATCAAGCAGAAGACCTTAGTTTGATTCCCAAGAGGGGAAGTGCATCTCACTATTTTGCCATGGTCTGTCCCTCTCAGCTTGGGTTGGCCCTATCAGGCAGTATCGAAGTTGCCCGTCTCTTTAATGACCTAACAGTGTTGCAAGGGATGTAAAACTGGTAGCCATACTAAACACTGGCCTTAGTGAACCCTGCAAAGTATTGTCTGTTAGTCGTTAGTTTTCCTGGTGTCCCACGGGACATTTGTGGCAGAGTAGTAAAGCACCTGCCTTGGAACGCAGAGGTTCCATAGTTCGAATCCTGGTATATTCGCCTGGATTTTCGCGGAGTTTTCATGGCTCATATCTCCGTCCTCTCAAAGATAGACTTTAGATTGGAGGTCTTGCTATTGTATAGTGTTGCAAGAACATTTTGGTTTTTAACAAAAAACAAGAAGCCAAGTCCGAGATCGGAATCCTATTTCAAATGCAGTTTGAGTTAGACGAGGTAATTTTGTGTGTGTTTCCTGCCTCCATTACTTACTAGCTTCTGTGGTGTAATGGTTGGGCCCTTTGCCTATCATGCAGAGGGATGTAGTTCAATCCCCATATTGGACCGACATGTCGGTCTCTCTGCCTGGAAGGTGTATCCCTCTAAGCTTAGGTTGGTCCCTACAGGCAGGGTCGAATTAGCCTGCCACTATAAGAACCTTACAGTGTTTCAAGGGGTGTAAAATAAAACATCTGTTTTATGTATGCAGTGATGGAAACCCTGTTAAATGCAAACAACAAAGTCTTACAAAAGCTGTTGCCGCTAAAACAACCAACAATAATGATTAGCGCAGTATAAATGGTTAGGCTCTTCGCCTATCATGTAGAAGAACTGAGTTTGATCACACATTCGGACGATCTGCGATTGTTGTTTTTGGTGATCTTTTTTGTTTTTGTTTAGTTGGGGTTGTTTTGTTGTTGTTGTTGTTGTTGTGTGTTGGTTTTTTTGGTTGTTGTT
>JAUKPP010073371.1:1004-16251 GCA_032273245.1 Phyllaplysia taylori
CCCCCCCCCCCCCCCCCCCCCCCCCCCCCCCCCCCCCCCCCCCCCCGATTCCAGCAGGAAATGGCAGATCGTCTGCCCGTGGGATTGACATCGGGTCTTCCGCATGATGGTCAAACGTGCCCAATACGACCACTCATTGTCGAGAGAAAAGTGGTTGTCTTGGACTGGACAGGTGGTCGTCTTGGACAGGTCGGATGTATATGAAGTGGGAAAAAAACCAACCATTTCATTTCCAAGTGGGATGATTTAAAATATCCTTTCGGAGAGGGGATGGTTTTGGGATTTGTATTTTTGTAATTGTTCAAAATGTAGCTA
The DNA here is from genome assembly GCA_032273245.1 of Phyllaplysia taylori. Classification (NCBI taxonomy): domain Eukaryota; kingdom Metazoa; phylum Mollusca; class Gastropoda; order Aplysiida; family Aplysiidae; genus Phyllaplysia; species Phyllaplysia taylori. The sequence goes on from JAUKPP010073371.1 coordinate 1,320, forward strand.
GCAGACGAGGGAGTTAGAGTGCCAGGGGGAGCAAATCGAAATATGCGGTTGCCACTCACTCAACAAACAAGCAACGCATCTGTGGCAAGTCTGCTGTTACCGACTGGGTAATTAAATAGAGTGACAACTCATTTTGCCTTCCGTTCGTGTTGGTCAAGAATTACACTGTGTTGCGAATTATAGGAGGGGCTCATAACGACAGGAGAAAGGATTAAGATGGTCGCTTGTCACTCATCCGCTGCTGAAAATTTGTTACCCAATAATCAAAACGGGTAAGCCAATGCTCAGTGCTGATCAGCGAGTGTACAAATTGTAGGGGAGGCTAATGTAACAACGACAGATGGAATGAATGGGTACTGGTGGCAAGGACAAGGTCGCATCACTCGTCCACGGCGATGGGCGCCAATGATTATTGCAACATGTCGGGTAAAAAGAGACAGGTTTTTTTGTGGCTATTGGTCAATAAAGTAGGATGGTCGCGCTGGACAAGTGATCGTCTTGGACAGTGTCATTACATGTGTATAGAAAAAACGCAAGGGGGAAGTGAGAAGTGGTCGTTTGTGCAGATGGTTGTCTTGAACAGGTGGTCGCTAGAGCAGGTTCGACTGTCGCCACCGTTGACCTTCACTTTATATAAATCATCTTTGGCTGTGACTCCGCTTCCAATAAGAGTTAGGAGCTCGATCCTCAGCAAGTTTTTCAAGCATCCTTTGTAGTTTGTTGGTGCTCTAGTGGAGGCCAAATCCAACTGTATTAAGGAGCGGGGCGACACTGGAAAAGGTAGGCCTACCTTTTTGGATCGAAGTTTGCAAATTGGTGTTAGGCTACATGTAGGCCTAGGCTATATTTTAGGGAAAAAAATGAGCCAAAGATAACGAAGAACTGGTGAAACTGAAACCAACCAATTATGTCAGAGGAGCGTCGAGTTATCGCACCAATTACATGCTTGCTTGCGAGAAAGAATGAACTTTTGATTCTTTACGCTGTCCAAGCGTCGCTTGAAATCACATCCGCGATGGAGCGAGCTTTTCATGCTGCACAAGCAAATTTCGAACATTCCAAGAGCTTCTCCCAAGGTGCCCGCTTTTATCACTAGCATGTGTTCTCTTTGCGCTTCCGCTAAGGTTCGTAGCCTATCACACGAGGACGCCGTTGTGGCTCGGGTCTCGGCTTCATTCCCATGCAAAACTATACTGAACAGTTGGGATGGCCAACTTCCTTTGGTTTGGTTTAGTTTTGACTTAATGCCCCTTGCAACACTGTAAGGTCATTTAAGGGACGGGCTGCTTCGACCCTGCCTGTCAAGGCCTACCCGGGCTGAGAGGGACCTTGGCCCAGCAGAAAAACGGAGATATAAGTTGATCAAACAAACTGCCCCACGCGGGCCTCGAACTCATGTCCTCTGCGTGATAGGCAAAGAGCCTAACCATTACACCACAGCACCATCTTCGACCCTGCCTATCAGGGCCAACTTACCGGCGCTGTGGTGTAATGGTTAGGTTCTTCGCCTGTCATGCGGATGACCTGAGTTCGATCCCGAGCACGGACAATCTGGTTGTTTTTTTCTGCTGGGATTTTTTTTCCTCTCCGCCCGTGTTTGCCCTGACAGGCAGGGTCGGAGTAGCCCGTCTCTTAAATTACCTTCCAGTGTTGCAGGGGACTTACTGCTGTGAAAACCGCTCACTATATTTTGTATATTCCCCCATATTCTCTGCGCCATGGAAAGAGGAATATACAAAATATAGTGAGCGGTTTGTTGTGAAAAAAAGCCGTGGCGGCATGCAGCATAAAACAGTCCCACAGAAGGCGGCCTTTGCACCCTGTTTTATAGCAAGCCTACAGATTTCAATTCAGAGTTGGAGAGGTGTGGACAGTTTCTAATTACATTGATGAGTAGTTGTGTAGCACAGTGGGCCTGCCATCACGAGTGCTTCACCTATTCAAAGTGATTGACCATGTTCTTTAGGTTATGTGTACAATGAACACAGTGCTTGCCCCTGTTCGTCTACAATCTAATACTATTCCTTAAGTCGACTTTCTCTTTACTCGACATGATTTCAATAGCCCAGCAATGTTGACCTATTGGGGTTCTTCTGAACATTGGTTTGGTTACCCTGCAACACTGTAAGGTCATTTATGAGACCCGGGCTGAGAGGAAAAAAATAAAGTAGAAAAAAACAGATTGTCTGCCCTTGAGATTGAACTCGGATCGTCTGCATGACAAGCAAAGAGCCTAAACATTACACCACAGCGCCAGTCTGAACATGTAATTGCAAAGAATAGGCTGAAAATGTGACTGACAATGAGTGCTCTGTATGCAACAGAAGGCACTCAGATAATTAACCTTTGTAATAACTAAAGTGCACATTTTTTTCCTAAATAAAACTTTATAAACAGAAGTAGAGCATCAAATCAAACAAATGAGAAGATAAGAAATATTCAAGGAACAGCAAAAATGTTCAAACAAGGATCAAGCATTTGAGCACAGTCCTGCTTTAATTTCCTTTACAAATCATATTGTGAAAGAAAATTCAAGTTGTTTTTTAACTAATGGCGGCAATGACGATTAGAAATGAGTGATGGATGGATGATGATACTGTTCATGATGATGATGAAAATAATCATACAATGGGAAAAACCCAGAGATTATGTAAAAAAAAAAATTGATCATGAGGGCAATGGAATTTTTTATGATTTTATGTTCAGAGGAGAGACTGCAGCTGAGGTAATATCACTATATCAGCATTGGAATTTATTTGTACAAAGTAGAAGTAACATCTCTTACGCTCCCGTGTGTTTCTAAAATAAATAAAATACTTTAAAACTTTTGACATTTTGTGAATAATACCCAACTCTGCAACATCAGCTTCAACTGATAGATCAGTCATCATATTCGTATATGTTGTAAAAAAATATATAGCAAAGAGGATTCATAAATAAAAGAAGAAAACATTAGCAAAGCTGTCCCCAGGAGAAATCAGAACAAATACCAAATAATGGGTTGAAGGGCATTGACTAAAAAAAGAAGTTTCACTTATAGATAGTTTTGAGGAAAATTTCTCTTTGGTAGTAAAACTATGTTTTGACAGATCCAACTATATCACATTTCAAACGTATGACTTTTCCCAGACAATATTCAACATTTGACCAACATTATTATCACAAATTCTAAGGTAGCCAGGTGATAACTTTCACTGCAATCTCAGCCGCCTTTCCAACAGCAGGTATGTGGTCAGTCTCGTGTTTGCGGATCTAAGAGAAAAAAATATATAAAGTAAAACTATGAATAGTAGCCATCTAAAAATGTTGGAAGAACATGATAGATCATTGTCACTCATGCAGCAATACCAGTGAGGATGATTTTGGGGAGGTGGTAGCATTAATGATGATGAGGCGGAGGAAGAGGAGGAGAATGATAATGATAATGAGGAGGATGATGAAGAAGATTACTTTGGTTTCTAGTTTTATGTCCCTCCCAAAACTATAAGGTCATTTAAGGGACGGGCTATTTCAACCCTATCAGGGCTAACCCAGGCTGAGAGGGACAAATCCCAACAGAAAAATGGAGATCGACCTCATGTGGGATCAAACTCAGCTCTTCTGTGTGATAGGTGAAGAGCCTAACCATTACACAACAGATGTCGATGGTGTAGAAGAAGATGGGGGCAAAGATGACAAAGGAAACAATAACTGTAACTGGTCATTATGTTCTAACTACCAGTGCTGCTGCTATTGTTGCTGGTATGTAGCCGACTATCACCAAAATACTTTGTAGAATTATTGCCACAATGATACAGGACAATGGTGTAGGGGTAAATATAAACACAATTTGCCCCTATTAGGTACCGGTAGTCTCTTATCGTAAAGATACCGAGGTCCAAGAGTTGTCCAGAAAGATCGGATCGTATTATGAAGGTTAGGCCAAATCATACAACTTAAGTTTCAGAAACAAGTAGGCTAAATAATTAATTTAAACCCAAATACTGGTACAGAGGTGCAGGCATGCTCTACTAAAACAAAACGAGCACATTTTGTAAACACACACGTACAAACCTTCCCAAACACTGTGCGTTTAGATGGAGACTATTGTTTGAGAGTTCCGCTTGAGGTAATCAAACCAAACGCTATCCAGTAAAATTTTTGTAAAAGTAAGCCTCCTTCAAAGATGAAAGATCAGTAGGCTTATTGTGTACACAATATCATTATCTCTACTGCATAAAAAATGAACACCTTTAGCCTACTTATGCGAATTAAATAATTCAATGATTTTTACTATTTGTGTCGTCCATACAATTTATCATCACTTCGCTACAAAGTCCTAATTTGTTCGACTGAAATAAGAGTTAACAATAATTGCAAAGTAAATAAACCGTGAACATAAAACAGTCCACTTGTCTCTACCTTTTCAACATGTTTCAGCAGTTCCTGTCTCCCCTCTGGGGCCTCAGAAAGACAAGTGAGAGCCTGCAGAGAATAAGATCATACAGGAAGGTAATTGTTGCAAGCATACTGCTAATATAGCTTTGTTAAATAAATGAAATGAAATAAATGGATAGTTATTTATTGATCTCCGTAGGGAAAGTTGTTTTACAAAGGTGCGTAGAAATGCAATTATAATTCATTCATACAATAATACAAACAAACAATTCAACATTAACTGCTGATCACCACAAGAGCAGCGCCTGAATTACCCATTACCACTTGGGCCAAGTGAGAAAATTTGTGAAAAGGGCCTTTTCCAAGGACACTGGTTTTGAAGTACTCGCACCACAAAACATAATAATAAAAATGACTGCATTTATATAGTGCATTTTCCTACTTAAAAGCAGGCTCTATGCACTTAACAATCAATCATTACCCCGGAAGACCAAGTCATTCAGAAACATTCTCAACTTCTTGGGAAGCATACAGTGCAAGCAGCCATTTTACAGGCTCTAAAGCAAAAACATACGGACAAGATCGTTTGCTGTCTATAGCCACCCATTAACACATGGGTGACGTGAGGAAAATTTGTGTAAAATGCCTTTCCCAAGGACACAACGTCGCATCTGAGTTGGCATTTGAATCTGCAACCTTTCGGTTACGAGTCCGGCAGCCTAACCACCAGACTAACGACGCCATGAAGTGAGTAGGAAATTATATCATTGTTGATTGGTACTCGGCGAAAATGTAGGCAACCAACTCACACCACTATGAAAGTCTTTTTATAGGTACAGCATACCTCGTTATACCACCAGCCCCACTTACCTCATGCAAAAAGAGGAAAACCAACATAAAACGATAATTTTTCTCATCATAATGCAACCATTGAATCCACCAACTATCTGAAATGTGGGCCTACCATACAGTCCTTACCAAACTAATGAAAATTGGTCCCACTATACTCCCAGTAAAGTGACAAGAAATGCACTAAGCAGGCATGTGGCGAGAGAGGGGAAGCTTATTTCGTGCATCGACACAGTGGCGAAATGTACGCTTGGCTAAGTGAGGCATAAGTGATAGTGAGAGTGGGTTTTGTATTACTTCAGTGGTTTTAAGATGGCAGTACAGCAGGCATTATTTACTACGCTTACTTAAGATATGTACCCATGAAGTACTGGCGGATGGCGGTACAAAAGGTTATTTCACTTCACTGTTTTTATACAGTAACCAAACAGTACCAGTACCACAGTGAAAAAAAGGAGTTATGCGGGAATAGCGGTAAAGCGGAGGGCGGTATGACAAGGTTTCACTGTAAAGCTGTTTACTCTACTTGTCTTTTCTCACTTTGGGTGCAGGGCTGGACACCTTAAATGGTAGAATCTCAACGACAAATTGAGCTAGGTAATATTTTGTTCACCATGATGAAGATAATAATAAATAAACTTTTACCTAACATCCATTTCCGAACAACAAAATATACAACTTCAGTCTAATTTTGGCTGGTTCCAAAGCATAATGTTAAAACATAAATGATCCTATGTCAAATTTTCAAATGAAAAAGAACAGAAACACATTTCCATACCTTGATGGCATTGAGCCTGACTTCACTGTTGACATCATCTACCAGATCCACCAGGGGAGGGATGGAGACTGCGTGTATTGCTGTGTATTTGCCCTTAGTTGTGATAGTGATTCTGAGGGGTGGGATAAATATGTGAAAGGTTTAGAGGAAAACATAAATGATCCAGCATAAAAACTAGGCTAACCCATTCTTTCTTTCAGCGCATTCATCTTTCCAATTTAACTCCGAAAACCAATTTTGTGTAATGAATAGGCCTATAAACTCGTCCTGAGCAAAAAAATCCAAGAAACCTTCCTGTTGTAAACATTAGACGAGGCATCCAAGCTTAATTCAACATTTTGCGGTCAATTGGAGAAATATGCACTGACCGAAAGTATCCCTTCCAGTCACTTGACGAATTTATGTACCAAGCCAGACACGCATGATTGAGGAACTGCTGGCTGTGCATAACCATACATAACCATATGATGAGTTCTTTGTCTTTCTGGCTATGTGACTATAGAGTTTGGTTTGGTTTGGTTTGGGCTTAGCGTCCCTTGCAACACTGTAAGGTCATTTAAGGGATGGATGACTTCAACCCTGCCTGTGAGGGCCAACCTGGGCTGAGAGGGACATTGTCCCAGTAGAAAAACAGAAATATACTTGATTAAACAAACTGCCCCACGCAGGCCTCGAACTCAGGTCCTTTGCGTGACTAGAGAGTGGTAGCGGCTAAAATTAATTGAAAAAATGGAAACAAAGAGAAAAAATCTGCATGCCTATCAATTAAAAATTTTGCTTGAATTTATTTACTAATACAATCGAACCTGACTGAGACGACTACCCATAATCGAGAGAAAAGTGATCGTATTGGACAGGTCAGATGAATATGAAGCGAAAACAACCCCACCCGTTACCCTCCCTCTCCTCAGATGAATGTGAAATGTTTACAACATCAGGGATTTTATCCTTTCAGATAGGGGAGGGGCTGATTTGGGCTTTTTATTTTTGTTCTTGTTTAAAATGCATCAGATGAAGGAGTGTCAGGGGCAACAAAGAAATTACAATGTACAGTAAGTTGTGTTCTGTCACCATTCAGCAAACAAGCAACACCTCCGTGGCAAGTCTGTTGTTACTGATTGGTTAAAAAGAGGGACCACTGGCCCAGTAGTACACTGTATTGTAATAATGACAGGTGAATGGATTAAGATGGTTGCTTGCAGTACACTCATCAGCAGCTAAAAATTTGTTACCCAATGATCAAAATGGGTAAGTGCTGCCCAGTGCTGGTCAGCGAGTGCATAAATTGTAGGAGGGGCTAATATGTAACAATAATAGGTGAAAAGAATGGATACTAGCAGCTGAGACAAGGACTCATCACTCGTCCACAGAGGATGGGTGCCAATGGCTATGGTAACAGATTGGGTGAAAAGAAAATCAAACGGTCACCTTGGGGAGGTTTTTGTGGCTGTTGGTCAGTAAAACAGGGTGGTTGCGTTGAACAGGTGGTCGTCTTGGACAGTGTCATTGTACAGAAAAAAACGCAAGGGGGGAAGTGGGAAGTGGTCATTTGTGAAGTAGTCATTTGTACAGGAAGTCATCTTGGACAGGTGGTCGCTAGAGCAGGTTCGACTGTACGCTATACAGCAAAAGTGGAAGCCATTAGCTTGACTTCTCAAGAAAATTGGACTGTGTTAAAAACCAAAAACACACTCACGTCATTAATGCTCCTGCTACGTTTGCTCTCACTTCCGAAGTTTGGTCCTTGAGCATGTCTCTGAGGATTGGGAGGGCGCCACAGGCAACGGCACGATCCTTACCAGCCAGGGGTACACTGAGGGTCACAAGGAGAAATCATATGGGCTTTTTTATTTGAAATGTATGGCACTTTAGACCTGCAATATCGTTTTAGTGACAGGACCTGTTTTTTTTAAAGTCTATAGCCGGGTACCCAATCACACCTGGGTAAAGTGAGGAAAAATTGTGTAAAGTGCCCTTCCCAAGGAGACAACGTCAGGCCCGAGCTGAGATTCGAAGCCCGACCCTTCCAATTACGAGTCCTGCAGCCTAACTACTAGACTACCGACGCCAAAAATATAACGTATCAGGAAGAAAGACTCTGAGAACAGTGCTTTGAGAGATGCACTTTTTTTTTTCAATTTATTTGAAACTATAATAATCTAGCCATAGTAGTAATAACAATATCACAATCATAGCACACTGTAGTCAAGGCAGAGCTATTTGGATACAAATAACTACATATAAATAGATATTACTATCCCCAGCACACTCAATAACATTGAGAAAAATATGTTCGTTATCAGCGGGCATTTTTTACATACGGTACTCTAAAACTCAACATACTGACAAGATTTTTCGCCGTCCAAAGCTGGGTACCTATCGACACCTGGGTATGGTGAGGAAAATTTGTGCAAATTGCCTTTCCCAAGGACATAACGACATGCCTGAGTTGGGATTCGAACTCGCAACCTCACGGTCATGAGTCTGACAGTAGAACCAGAAACATGTCTTACCACGAGGACATTACAAAAAACCCCAATAACCTTCCTCAAACTTTACATTGGTTATCGGTAGTCTAGTGGCATAGGTAGTCCAGTGGTTAGGCTGCCGAATTCGTAATCAGAAGGTCGCAGCTTCAAATCCCAGCTCGGGTCCGATGTTGTGTCCTTGGAAAAGGCATTTTGCACAAATTTTCACTTCACCCAGGTGTGAATGGGTACCCGCCTATAGACAGTAGATAATCTTGTTTGTATGTTAGTGCTTTAGCGCCTGTGAAATAGCAGCTTGCACTGTATGCTTCCCAGGAAGTTGAGGTTTCTCAATGACTTGGTCTGCTGGGGTAATAATTGATTGTAAAACGCATAGAGTCTGCTTTCAAGTGGGGATATGGGCTATAAAAATGCAGTCGTTACTATAATTGTTATAAAAAAAAAAATGTAGTCAAACCTGAGATCCATTATGTCTCGTGCAGCTTTAGCCCGAATGACAGGGAGCTCATGTTTCAGAAGACTGGTGAAAGCTTCCATGGCGTTGGCTTCTAAAGCACTCTGCGTGTCAACTCTCATGCAAAAGTGAAGAGTGTCAAGAATGAGTTCCTGAAACAAGTACATGTCATGTATGAAAAAAATAGGCTGACTGTAATATTTGAAAACATCAATGACTTTGTTCATGTAATACTCTCTGAACATCATGAAAGTACACAAGCCATTAATTCTTATGAACATGAATTTTCAGAGCACTTAAGAATACGCTTAAAATAAAAGTTAATTTATAATAGGTAGACAAACAAATTTAATTAAGAGTAATTATCAAAAGTAAAAATTCGTGAAAGCGACTCACTAAAACATTAGCACTTGCCCAAAAAGTAATTGTGGGTTACTGTTGTGCAGAAAATTATTCTACACTGTGTTTCTTCATGAAATTAATATATCCCTCTGTTTTCTGATCATCTGAATTCCTGTACATTTTGTGATTCTCTGGTCCTAACATTTTTCTCAATAAGTGAATAAGTGCAATGTCTGAAAAAGCATGACAAAAATATGCCGCAGGGTTTTCTATCTACAACAAGTGTGTCGACACTGAACCCCTTTGTTCCATGGAAGATTTTCTGCTCTTACCTTGATCTCATTCAATTCTGTTTGCAGTTTTTTTACAAGGGTTTGTACAAACTGAGCTTGAACAATGCCTTCAGCCCCTGAAATAGACAAGGAAGACTCACAATTGGATGGGTTATTTTTATTGTGTGGTCCTAGTTAAGTTAGCGAGGAACATAAAGGATAAGAACAGAAGAACCACATAGAGAAACATTTTCTGTTCATTGCAAGATCATGCACATGTTTTTTAAGGTGTAGGAGCAAAAGGAAGATAAATCACAACTTATTTCCATATAAAGTTGTGGACATGGAAATTATCCTCAATGTTGGTAAAAAAAATAAATAAATACAGTGAGAAGGAGTAACTTCCATGGTGGTAAAAATAAATTCAGAACAATAAGATTAATTACCTGGAGGTGTTTCTGAGATTCTCATCACACACAGATGAGCATTTTTCCTTGCAATGTCCTCTGAGTCATCAAACAGGTGAGCAACAGGATAGATGGTCTGGTTGTCCAAGAAAGAATCTCTACCAAGAGCATGACCTGTGCAACAGGGTTCAAGTTTTAGTATATTCAGCTAGTAAAGAATTAGTTATCTAAATTAATACTTCATTTCAAACATAAAACAAACATTTGAGATTCTCCAAAACGACTTCATTAAAATAAGTCTCTAATTGTAAAGCTACTGAAAAAAGGCTGAACAACTTTATCCTGCATGGGGCCTCACTTAAATAAACACTTGGTTAAGACAAATCCTTTCATTCCCTCTAAGCCACTCATAGTAGGCCTACTCCGTGAAAGTGGGCAAATCAATCTGCTCTGCTATGCAATACATGTCAGAGAATTGGTGAGTTTCACAATGCTGAGGTCTCCATATTATGATGTTTTACATAGATCTTTAACATTCTAGCTACCAATCTTGCACTTTTCTGTACAGATTTAAAGCTTTAAACACAGGCTAATTCCATGAAAAACATGTATGATGGTATAAATTTGTCTCAAATACTGGCTACTCTACAAAAATGCTCACTGGTGATTGTTACAGTTGAAGTCAACAAGACCAAAACATGCCCTGGCTGTCCAACTCATAAAAATTAATACAAACAGAAGACTGCCAAAGTGAAAACTGCATCCTGAAACTTTTCCTCAGAATATTATACTTCTATGATGTTTATTCATCCAACAAGAGGCACACAGTTAAAAGTTTAAACACTCAACAAACATTACTGAAGAGCCATTGTCTAGTAGGTTGATCTGCCCCCCCCCCCCCCCCCAAAAAAAAAAAAAAAAAGAAAAAAAGAAAAAGGAGGACAGCAACAAAAATAAGCTGGTTGATCCAAAAGGATAGCTATGTACCTTTGCTCATTAATTTAATCCGTCAAAAATTTGACTCACTTGAAATGTGAATCTTCGATTTAAAAAATGTAAACAAGCGCATCTTTTTTTCAGGGGATCTAAAGGTTTTTCTTAGCTCTGTGATGTAATGTAAGCAACTAAATAAAGATATGATTTCTTACTAAATGCTGCAAAGTACAAGCAAAAGAGGGCTCCAAACTCCTGTCATGTAAGGAAAACTCTAGTCTTAATAATGTACACGTGATGAGTTTGTGAAATACTAAGTCAAATCTACAGCAATGGATTGTGATCAGTTGAAACACAAATCGTGATTCATGCATTTCATAGTGATATCAACAAGCTGATCTTACCACTTATTTTCTTCCACGACTGCGTAACATGAATCAAGCAAAAGACAGATTAAACTCCGCTAAGCTGATTAAACTTGAACTTACTATAAAGAATTAGAAAACAGACACTCACACAGTATGTATTTGATCAATCCATAGATATTTGATAATCAAAGCTTAAAACTATGAAACCAAAGAGGCTACATGTACCACACTTTAATAAAAATTATTTAAAATTACATTACTACGGTAAACTAAGATTGATGTTACACACATCCAGCAAATCTTTCTTTGGTTGCTAGATGATTTGTGGGGCTTTCTGCAAAAAAGGGACCAGATGTTGCACAGTCCCAAGCTGATATATAGGCCAAAAATTACCAAATGTCGGTATTTTTGTTGTTTTTCTTTTTATCTGAAAAGCTTCATTGATATAATGTGACCTATCAATTTACAAAATCTTTTATCGATCTGGAGGCTGTACATGCTTTTATGACCTTTATATCATAATGGTCATGTTTACAATGAAATAGAAACAAGTTAAGGCTTTAACTTTAAGTCTTTAAATGTGTTTCTCTCAAAACTTCATTTTCACATCCAGAGTAAATTTTTTTTAGATAAAAATGTGATATCTTGAAAACTAAAGAATCTTTTTAGATAATTTAAAAGGCAAGATGATCTGAAGACATTCCAGAATCAGAAAATGTAATAAAAACAATAACTCTAAAAATTGACATCTGGTACCTTTTCACAGAGAGACCCACATTTTGGATCATATCTTTGTCAAGGAGTTGAAACATAGTCCTGATATAGATTTTTGCTGTGGCCATGTAAAACATCTACACCATATTCCCTCACAGCCTCCCCCTTCTCTCTTTATCTATACTCTCTTCCTAAATCTTAAAAGAATAGATTGAATTTGATATCCCATAGCAAATTTTATACTTTTGTTATAATGTAATTGACAACATCTGGGCAATGCATAAAATTCTAATTTATCAGTGCTTACCAGCCATAACAAAAAGGCATTCTGTTGCTTTCTGGCGAACTGTTATATCCTCATCTTTCAATAAGTTTTTCAAACTCAAGCCGATTCCTGTGAAATGTTAACATAATAAAGTAGAGGTCAGTATGATTGCATTTGCTTCTAATGCTGGTAGCCCAGTGGTCAAGAGGTTAGTAAACTCTGGTTCACAAAGATTGTTGAGCAATAATAATAATAATAATGGTATTTGTATAGCGCCTTCCCTTAAAAATTTTCAAGCTCAAGGCGCTTCACATATAGCAGCTTCTGAGTTGGTGGGCATTTGGGTGTGTCCTCGAGCAAGGCACGTTAACCCTAGCTCACATGAGCACTGCACAGTGGCAATTTATCCAGTGGTGACACACATGAAATTGTTTAGAATGAATGTGAATGTTGCGATTATTAAGTGTCATTATACCGTGTGGGCTATGGATTAAGAACACGTAATTGAAGCCATTGTAACACAAATATATTCTCATGGGGATGAATAAAGTTATTATTATTTTATTTTTTTTAATGTGCGGAGTGCCAGAAAGCATCTGTGTTTAAGCAGTCATGATTAAGCATCTGTTATGGTGTTCAGCTTCTCATTCACAACGTGACTGGTTTGGCATGTGTGTTACCATCTGAATATTACAAAAAAAGATAAATTTTACTTTTTATTGGTCTCCATCGAGAGAAATTTGCCATGGCAAGGTAAATACACCTTTTGGGCACAAAGAAACACAGACACACACATAGACGTACACACATGCATACTTTCAAACACACGTACTTCTTTATACACACATACAAACAAACACACCCAGGCGCATACATGAAGAGGTATTGGATGGACAATAATCAGACTATATCATTTTGGCACAGATGACAATAATTGCCTAAAAATGGCATCCTTTGTAGACACAGCAAAACGTTTTGAAGCAATGTCCTTAAGATGCTGACGAGACCAGCTATGTATAGTGCTTTCTTTACCTAATACCCATGTGTGTGTGCTTGCATTATGCTCCCCTTCCCTCCCCCACCCACACCCCCCAACTTCCCTACAACAAGCTAACATCTACATAAACTAACATTAGTTCTCCCTTTGCGTTTTTATAAATAACAGGCTGTATAAAATCATGTAACGTAAACTTTATATTATCACGTTCAAAGAGCGAGGATCTGTACTAGTTAATTTAATATATACATATCCCAACTGTGCAAAATGTGGTAAAACCTAGAAACTGCAACCAAAATGTATAGGGTGTAAATTATTCATAAATGATGGTAGACATTTCAATGTGGAAGGCAAATTTTCAGCAAGAACCTGCTTTCATCAAGTCCATGAAAAGATGATATAAAAACAATACATGCAAAATAATGGTAAATGAGACAGGAATGCAAAATGTCACGATACATCATTACAGTAGAACCAACATAAGTCGACATAGCTGGGACTATTGAAATCATGTTGAGTAAAGAGAAAGTCGACTTAACGGATGTTCGCCATGGCTGGGACTATTGAAATCACGTTGAGTAAAGAGAAAGTCAACTTTAGGAATGTCGATGGAGTAGGCTAAATGAAGAATTAGTTGGTAATTCGAAATAATGTCAACTAAAGCTGAGGGTTGAGTTAGCAGACATCGAGATACATGTGGGTTCTACTGTATGTAAAGGTAGGAAGGAGAGGCATGCATCGTAAACACAAAAACATATCTTAAATAAAAAAAGAAGTAGGGCCTAACCATTTCTCAGTGCCTCTGCAATGTGCTCTGGGTCGTGCAGGTGGTCACATAGTGACATCACTGCTCTTTGTCTCACCATAAGGTTTTCATCATTCAGTTCACGATTCTGAAACGATATTGACATGTGAACAGTTTATTGTGTCTGCAGGGAATATTTTCTTACAATGGAATAGACCTAACTGAACAATAGCCTAACAATACATTTTGTGCTTCTTATTGCAGCACTGCAACTTTTGATCATTGCTTGTATCAGGAAACAGCACAACACTGTTTTATGGCCTGTGGTATTACCAGATTCAAATACAGACTGCATCTTTATATCTCCCTTCCATGAAATTCTTATCATAATTCATACTCTACATACATCTATTCTGCCCCAGGATTGGTAGAGGCAGCCTAAAATCGTTGTTTGAAATCACTCATGCCAGCTGATTCAGGAAGCTGGTAAACCTCATGAACAATACTACCATCACTACATTATCTTTGTTGTTCTAGTTTTTGCTCACATAAGAAGATGAAAGAATACATGGGTGAACACTAGATTCCCATTACTCATTTCCCCCATTTGGTACACAAGTACAAGAATGTTGCAAAAATAGAGGCTCATGGGATATCATAATCACATTGATAACATTGTGGACCTACGAGAGCTGCTATACTTCATGAGTAAACAAGCTGGGCTACGGGTACCAAACAAAAAGCAAAACAACTGAACTTTTAAAAAAAATGAACTTTAAGCTGGAGGAAGGCAAAGAAATGAAAAATCAATGAAACTATGAAGAGGTGATCAATCTTGTAAACTAAATATTCAGTACCGGTAGGACTAGATTTAAAAGTATCATCATCATCAGGTAATCTTAGAATAGATTCCAGACCCAGATCCAAATCCACCACCCAACG
>JAUKPP010073482.1:0-16250 GCA_032273245.1 Phyllaplysia taylori
GGGGTCAAGATTGATTCAACGTATTGTGACAGGCAATTTATATAGTCATGTGAGATTGACAGCCGGAGCCGGAGCCGGAGCCGCTATTTGAGGCTGGAGCCGGAGCCGCACTGATTTTACTGCGGCTCCACAGCCCTGTCCGGCACAAAGCTTATATTGATCATTTATATTTTAATAAAGCAAAATTATCTGCTATATGATATGTGTGCCAATTTTCATTGCAATTTGTTTACATATTTGTTGGAGTTACAAGAGTTTTACTGTACAATAAAAACAAGTTGAAACTTTTGTGTTGGAAACATGACATCTTGTAATCCATAACCTGAAAAACACTTGTTGCATCTCATCAATCATTTTGTTCACTGTTTTTGTGTTTCTATTACCTCCTACTATATAGGCTACTGCTCACTATTGACTTTAACGATCATAAAAATGCTTTTGTACAAATTCATAATTCCAATTAGGAATAAGAACAAATTTTAAACAGTGATCGGAGTGAAAAGGAGGGGGGGATAACGTAACACACTTAAATGAAGTGTGTAGTGCTTGCTATGTAATTAAGTTTCTGTTTGTTTCTTTGATTAGAAAATTGTTTTCTTTTGTCTACTCGTCAAAACAAAAGAGTGCCTTTTACTACTGTTTTTAGTAGGGAGATCATGTTATTTGGACCACAATAAAAAATTAAATCGTTAGATGTATCCATCGATGAGGAAATCATTCCAATTTTGAAAAGTTTAAAGATCTTGGTGTTATTTTAGATAAAAAAAATTCAATGGCGCGGGCTGTTTCTCACGTCAGAAAAGCATGTTATTTAGAATTGCGAAAGATTGCACACAAAAGATCCTTCATTTCTGAAGAAGCTGCTAAAAGACTTGTTAGATATAAATCTTGTTCTATCCAGATTAGATTATATTGTAATTCTTTATTTTATGCCATGACTAAAGAAAAGATAACCAGTTTACAAAATGTTCAAAATCATACAGCAAGGTTAGTGAAAAAAGTACCAAAAAGAGAAAGCATACACCCAATTTGAAAAGATCTCCACTGGCTGCCAGTTAATGCTAGGATCCAGTACAAAGTAGCCCTATACGTTTATCAGTGCCTGAATTAGGCATCTTTTCCATCCTATCTTAAAGAGCTACCCAGCACATATGCCCCCACAAGATCATTACATTCATCTGATGCGAACTTGTTACAGAAGTCAAGACCTAAGTTTAAACAATATGGGGAACGCGCTTTTTCTTTTGCTGGAGCTGACGTGTGGAACAGCTTGCCAACTTTGGTAAAATGCTCCTCTACTTTGGAGATATTTAAAAAGAGACTTAAGATGCACCCTTTTAAAATTTGTAATGATTCTGTGTGAATTTAACAAAATTTCTATGTGCCTGCTCTTCTGTTGGAATTTAGAATGAGTGTATATTTTAACAAACTGAACATGAATTATATTTAAAGAGTGATTGGTTTGTATGCTTAAATTTCACTGGTGGTACAGGGGCTCCGACTCAGCCTTTAATGCTCTGGATGACGATTGGCTGACTTGGGACGCCTGCCTCACCCCTCCCCTACCCCAATAATCTATTTCTACTGAGCATGAATTTTTAGAGCGTGATTGATTTGTATCATGTATGAGTTTTAGTGATTGTGACATTTAATCTTAATAGAAGAACTTATTTTGTAATTCTACAATTGTCCATGTCATTTAAGTCTATGAATTATTATACTCTTCTGTGAAGCGCCATAATCTTGAAATTTTTTAAGGGAAGGCGCTATACAAATACCATTATTATTAGTATTAGTAGTAGTATCAGGCCAGAAAGAATTCCTGTGTAGTGTAGCCTAACTTTGCATTGCTTACCTTTCTCTGCAGCAGATCAATGAAGTTGAAAGATTTATTTTTTAGAAGGACTTCCACAAGCTGCCAGCACAACACCTGACTACCATGCCAATCTATCTTGCTGTAACCATTAACTTTATTAAACTACCCTAACTAGCCATACCCCAAGCCCTCTTGTTGTAACCTCAAACACTACCCCTACCTTAACCAGGAGGAAGGGAGGGGGGGGGGAGCACTGAAATGCCCCTACACACCCTTCTCTACCCTAAAAATAGATGGATATGATGATGTGAAGTTTACAGTTGATGGCGCCCTAAGGAAGTCTTCCCGAATTTTTAGATAAGATAGCATGATCACATTTTGTTCCTACTCATTTTTGTATTTCTTCTTTTCTTTTATAGTCGGCTACAACATCGGAAGTGAGGAAGGCATATCGGAAGTTGTCTCTACAATACCATCCAGATAAAAATGATGCAGAGAATGCTGAAGAAAAATTTAGACAGGTTTGTTCATTTCCATCATATGAAAGACATATTATATATAGTACCTGATATAGTAATTTAATAACACAATATTATTTACTTGTATTGAACATTACCACTTTACTTTCCCAGGGGTCATACGCCGTCCTGGAAATCCTAGAATTTTGGGGTTTAGGCCAAAATCCTGAAAAATCAGGTATTGTCCTGGAAATTTTGTTCCCCAGTCCTGGAAAAAATTCAGGATGTTCAGTTGCCTCTGTCTAAGTCTCAATATTAACACACCAGTTGAAACATTTTTGGTACCGCTTTTCTTTTCCAAATTTGTTACAAGCAGCAGTTTTATGATTTTGAGAGGGTGGGGGAGGGGGGCAGGTCTAGGTTAAAATATACTATATACACTTGTGTAGAGTCCTTCCCTCACTCACACTATTTCATATGAAATTTTGATGTGACTGGGTCAGACCATCACTCACTTTTGTTCCTTTTTTTCTCAAAGAATTGTGTTTTCCTCTTTGCCTAAAGTCAAGGAATTGTGTCTTCATTTTCGCGCAATAAAGTGGAGTGAGAAATGGAGGGCTGTTGATGTTAGTTTTACCGTTACTAAAAGTAGGGAGACAAGTTCCGACGGTTGTATGAGTGTTAGGTAAAAACATTTTTATATCAGACTTTGATTCAAATTGTTATCCATTTTGAAAGAAAGACGTGCCAATACTAATATTGTTCCATTTTTTTCACTAATCTGACCACTCCTATGACAATCTCAGCATTTTCAAGAACAAAAAATCCTCAGCATCTTGGGCCCCCAGACCCCTCATCATGATCTTCTTCTTTTGTCCTTGGATTATATTACAGAGAATAATATTGAAATGGAGTGGATCCTTTCATGACATAGATTGTCCCTGCGACAGGAAAATATTTATTTTTGCCATTGACGAGGGGGGGAGGGGTGCGTAAATGTGTTTTTAAGTGTGAATTCTTTTCACATCCAACACCAGCCTCCCATCCCCTTTAGACTAGAGACAGGGATAGACTGATGTACGACATTTATATATATAAAAACAGAACCACTGCTGGGGCTGTGATAGTAGAGTAGGATGAGTACTATTTAGCACAGGAATTTCATCACATAAGGCAAGTATTCTTATTTCTCAGCTCACTAATTCTAAAATATAATTTGAGGTTGGCATTGTAGCGGCAAGGACTCCTTAATATGTGCTGCCATGCGGAAACCTTTTTGCATGGAATTGGGCTTAGTAAAATAGAATGGAATGCCATTTTGTCATGGGTTTACTGTGTCCTGGAATTTCCAGAAGAGTCCTGGAAAAAATTTTTTTCCGGAAACTCTATGACCCCTGCTTTCCTGATCCAGTGGCCATCTCAAGCTCAAGTCCTTCAGCCTGCATCTTGAGCCTTACTGCATGGATTAGTCAATATAAAAAGCGAGCTCTCTTTATTGAGGATGAAGCAATTGCTTGTTAGCTCTTAGTTTGGGATAGGGTAGGAGGGGTATAGTAGTAAAAAACTGGTTTCCTTCCCATATGAATTCCCCCAACATCATCAAGTTTCTAGTAACCTGGAAAGTGTGAGGATTTTGGAGTGTATGCCAAGTAAATTTATCATCTCTCAAAACCTTTTTTCTTAAAGTTAATGTCTTCTGGAGATTAGGACACACCTTAAGTTTTAAGTAGATTATTCTTTTATCTCTTGATTTTTTCAGATTGTTGCAATATATGAAGTCCTCAAAGATGAAAAGAAGAGAGAAAAGTGAGTCCATGAAAAAATTTTCTCATTTGTGTTTGTTTACCAGTTTTACGCCCCTACAACACTGTAAGGTCTTTTAAGAGACAGGCTACTTTGACCCAGGCTGAGAGGGATGAAAGCTAGCAGAAAAACGAGATCATCCACATGTGGATTGAACTCAGGTCTTTCTCATTATGGTCTAAGAGCCTAACTATTACACCACAGATACCGTTTTTCTCATTCAAATGAATTGCTTTCATTTTAGTCAGTAACGCAAACAAAGCTTGCAAATATTCATAGTCAGTTGTTGCCTACAATTATCAATATTTGTTTTTCTTTTAAAGTGATTGTGCATATCATTGTATTTGTGGTCATAAGGCTATACAGCACTTTTTGGGGCGTTTTTATGTTCAAAATATTAAAATTGAGAACATTTAAAATCTCTTTTGAAGACAAGTTCCAATACATCCTTGAGAGACCTATCTTTCAAGTGAAAGATTTTTTTCAAGGCTTTAGTATGTGCCAAAGGCACATATTTTGTTTAATGAAAATTATCAGTTTCATCATTCTGTCAAAGCTATAGTCGTATTTCTTATTTATTCTAAAGATATCGGTGGATTAGTCATAGTCATTGCTACTGAGTTTTTATCCAATGATTCTATCTGTTACCTGGCTATACATTCTTCTGCCAGGGAGAAGACAGCACAATTGCTTTTCAAAAGTTGATATTGTTTCCCTAACTCATTCACAACTTTCACTTTCATTCAGATATAACCAGGTGCTGGTGGAGGGCCTGCCAGATTGGCGTCAGCCCGTGTACTATTACAGGAGAGCCTGCAAGATGGGCCTCTACGAGCTAGCCATTGTTCTTGCTGTCATAATCACCATTGGGCAGTATTTCGTTGCTTGGGGTGTCTATGTTGAGCGGAGACTTGTGCTGGTAAATAGAAACATGACTTCGTACTGTTTTATGATATTCTATTACAACTGAAATTCTGTAGTTTGTTAGCAAAGTCTGTCAAGTTGGAATTTTAGTATATAAAACTTTAAACAATTTTTTCCTTCAGCTACTCGTATGCGTAGGTCGTATAAGTCTTTTTTATATGATTCACTAGATATTTCATCCCAATATTAATCAGTGAAATGCTGCCATCAAATCAGCGCCCAAAATCATTTGCTATGTCATACTCTGTAGAGCCATCATGCCCCAAACTGTTACCAAGTATTTTCAGAGGAATCAACATTGTTTTTGTGGGAAATGTAAGAAAAATAGCCAAATATAATAAAGTAGGGAAATTATGTACAGTTATTTCCCAAACCGTCACTTTTTGGAGCACATTTCCCAAACCGTCTCTTCTGACCCAAAGACATAGGGGTGCTTATTCAGTACATTTGTGATGACGACGGACCCGACAAAAAGTAGGGAAAATCAGTCTCGTCACAGTTGAACACTCGAGCTGCGCAGAATTCGGTTTAAAACTTTATATTGAAACAAAAGTTATATATAAAGTCGAGAAAGTGGCGGTTTGGGGCACGACGGCTCTTCTCAGTTATTTGCAAAATCTTGTTGATACTTTTCTTAATACCAGTATTAATGTTCTTTGTGACCAGACATGATATATATTTTTTTAAAGTTTGTACAAAAACTGAATTCCTAGGCAAAGGTTTGACAAGTGCTTTAATCTCATCTGCGCAGTCAATTTTCATCTGTTCTAATGAATTTACTCTCCAGGAAGAAGTCTTAAGCACAAAGAAGAAGAAAGAGAAGAAAAAGAAGAAACAGGCCTCATCAGAGACAGATGCTTTTGAGGAGGAGGAACTCAATTCGATCCCATTTCCTCACTTTCTTGACCTCTGGCCTTTTCGTCTCTCTGTCTTCCTGTTTTATTCAGGTCGGTTTAGTTGGCAAATGTACATGAAACTTGATTATTCTCTTTTCTTGCATTTGTTTTTCCATTTGTTTGTTTTTATCTGAGGAGATCTGGTGCTACCTGAGCAAAGGTTCAGAAGTTCTTGTAAAGTTTCTGAACTATTTTTCTTGAAAAGTGTACTCTGCTATGAGTTTGGAGATACATGATAAATACAGTTTTTTTAAATATCAGCCTAGTAGGATTGTCTTATCTGCCGGCTATACAAATATGTCTCTTAAGCATTCAGTCAATGCTGGTGATTTAACTCGTATGCAGCTATGAAATGTTTGGTGGATCACACACTTGGACAGGCAGCCTGAAGAGTAAAGAATGCTACAGAAACAAATCAGCGTTTTCCCAAAACTGATGGGAAAACTGTCCTCATGTTCCCATTGATGAGGACAGTTGTATGATGATGTACTTGATTTGTATTATTGCAGTGTTAGCAGAAGTGATGGCCCATTAGACACTAGGAAAGAATCCTGAGCACAACATGTTAATTTTATACGTATAAAATTCAAGTTTGTGCACTGGGTAAAACCCACAGCATTTATAACTTGTGTAAAAGATTCCCTAGTGAACGGTTCTTCAAGATGAGATGGAGCGTGGGGAATATCATGTTAACTACATTGTTGGCAGCAGGATGCTTTGGTTTGGTTACCAGTTTTATGTCCCGTGCAACACTGTAAGGTCATTTAAGAGACGGGCTACTTCGACCCTGCGTGTCAGAGCCAACCCGAACTGAGAGGGAAAAAATCCCAGCAGAAAAAAAAAAACTGATCGTCCGCGACCGGGGATCGATCTAGGGTCTTCCCGTATGATAGGCGAAGATCCTAACCATTACACCACAGTGCCGGTAGCAGGGTGCATTTGATGGTAAAATTTAAATAAAATTCCAGAATTTTTTAGCCTGCATTATCTATAGAACTTCTAAACATATTATCAACCTTATGATAATGACTCTGTGGTGCCCTGGGGGAAAAAGTCAGACTGTTCAGAAAATACTTGTTCATTTGTGCTGTCTTTTCAAGGGATGTATAATCACTTTTTCCTAAAATTTTCAGTAAAAAATCTTCCTGAGACCCTGAGAGAATGGCAAGAAGAAAGGAAGAGGAGGAAGGAGGAGGAAGAAGAAGAAGCAAGGGAAAGAGCACTGGAGCTTGAGGCTGAACCTGAAGGTTGCTTTCACTTTTCATATCTTTTTATTTGCCTGTTTGTCAATGGTTTCAGGCATAGTCGACACTGCAAGGTCATTTCAGTGCCAGGAAGAAGAACAGGACAATATTAACACATAAAAAGAGGCAGAAGAATCAGACCACACAAGAGAGCATTTCAGATGAGTTGTGAAGTCAGTGTTATCTTCATAGTGATATGTTAGATTAACAATCTTCTTTTTCCATCTCTGTGAAATTATTATTGAGTTTCACCATTGTGACTCGAAGTTCTGTTCCTGTAACGAAGATCAGTGGTGTGTGTTTTCAATTGTCCATCCTTTATGTCCTTGCCCTTTGAGACGATGTCATTGTGCTTTTTGACCTTCATCTTACTCTCATGGTCTCTTGAGTAATATCAAGGTCCATAATATGAGATATTATACTCATCAGCTCTCTATTTTCAACATCATTCCATGCCTTGGCCCTAGTTGTTGTGTTTATGCCCTCACAACACTATATGGTCCCCTGGGATGCTGGATCTCCAGTTTCAAAGTCTGTTTCTGAAAGACAGGGATCGGAATCATATGCACTCTGAAAAAATTTAGTAATTCTGTGGAGGGATTTGAACCCATTGCTTTTACAAGCCAACTGCCCTTCCATGTATTTTGGAAAAAAAGGAAGTTGTATTTGGAAGATATTAATAAATTATGTTTTAAGATAAATATAAATTATGTCTTGTGCAATTGTTTTCAGAGGTGACGCGCAAACCCAAGAAAAGAGCCCCTGCAGAGCTGCCAGAATACAGTAATGAAATGTACGCATCAGTGCAAGCTTCAGCAAACAGAACAAGCGGCCAGAATGCTGGGAAAGATAAATCCAACACACAGCTGAAAAAGGTAAAGCTGCTACATTATTGCCATATCTGCACAGTAAATCTTTTTTTTTTTAAATAATTGAAGTTTGACAATATTTCCTTTTTTTTTTTTCAAAGCAAAGGCTTCTTTAAAAAGTTACTAGTTTCCAGAAGCAATTATTGATTCTTCTATGGTCTCTGTAGATATCAAAGCAAAGGGGAAACTAAAATTTATACTTTGCACACTAAGTAGGTGATATTCCATTTTAACACTTTGGCCAAAATTAATTCATCATGTGTATTGGTAGAAATAAGGAAGAAAAACTTTTGATATCAATACTTTGTATTCATAAGTCTTGAATTCTGCAAATACAAAAAATAAATCCTGAAAAATAATGTGCAAGCTAAGTATCACATTTAAAAGTGGCTATTTTACTGGATTGCATAATGATTCCAGAACAAAGTACATGTTCTTTTACATATGATTTTAGTTTTATATTATCATATCTCGAGATATGATGGTTTTGCTTCCCTACTTTCAAGAAGTAAATTTAAGTTACGGAATCCAATAACCCTATCACTTCTCCATGTCTTGTTTTATTGCTCACCTCCTCAGGGTGTTTGGACTGATGACGAGCTTGTCTTACTTTCAAAAGCAGTCAATAAATTCCCAGGAGGGACACCACAACGTTGGGAAAAAATTGCTGAGGCTGTCGGACGAAGTGTTTCAGAGGTTTGTAGTATTACATGGAATTATTCCCCTGGTTCCATCACTTTTGGTTGATTGTTTTCATATGCAAATTACTTATATACTTACAAGAATATAGTTTGGGAAGTTTCTACACTGTGTAACTAAGAAGAACCAATGGGGAAAAAAAATTGTGTTGTTGTATCATCACCATCTTTCAATAATTGTTTGTCAGAATGTGAGATTTTTAAAAGAAAAACATGTTTATATTTTTTCTTGGACATCATGTGACACAAAATTTTTAATTTATCTAGATCTGTCTTTGTGTTAAGAAGAGGAATGAGATTAGGACTATTCAGTGCACGTCGTCAAACTAGACAACTTGTTTGATTTTCATTTTTTTCAGAATTATTCATATATAATAGCAATAACATTTCTTGCAACCAGTCAAAGTGAGTTCCTAAATGGCACTTTGGCCATATGCAGGTATTGGTATCTGAAGAAAACTTATTTGTTTTCCTCTCAAATTGTGAATGAATTATCTTACTACCGCTCAGGGCCACAGATTCTATCATTTATAGGCGCCTGACTACACAAAGCAAGTTTAGAAGAATTGAGGAAAACAGCTTTCATGTGGGCAATATGGTTTTAGCTATTTTTTCACATTAAACATGTTTAACTGATTTAGCACTTTGTGGTCACTCTATGCATATATGAGCCGACCCAGATTAGCACGTTCAGTCACTCGACGCATATATATATGGGGCAGACCAGAGAAGCCCAATAATGTCACAGCTGGCTACACTTGACCGTAGGGTTTTTTTTTATCTTCTGGCTGTTTGACCACAATCCCTATGAATTTATAACAAAAACAGTCAGCTGTGAAATGGATCACCCAATTTGACTTGTCAGGGTTTCTTCCTCCACTGTAGGATTTGGGACTTAAGACTCATTTAGACAGATTGTATAATATGAATAAGGGGGGGAAATACAGGCTAAGCAAAATGAGCATTGATGGCTGTCAGTTTGAGCAATCCTAAAAACAAGAACGTCTCCGAACTTGAAGACATGCATCCATACCTTTCCTGTTGTTTTCACACAGGTGACTGCGAAAGCTAAAGAGACCAAGGGCAGCTACTCTGTCAACGTCAGCTCAACAGTACAAGGTGAGAGATGTTACTGTAATACTGTAAAATTGTTTTTCGTCTTTGCGGCATTGAAAAATGAATATGGAAGTATAGCTTAAGCAATATGACGTTTCTCAGCAAAACATTGCTTTGACTTTGTTGTCAATGAGAGGCCTAACTTCACTGTTCTAGTTTGAGAATCAAGAAGGAGAAAACTTATTTATTTTCATCAGAAATGCAAACAGCCACTAAAACACCTTGATTTTTGTACATTTCTTCTCTATAATGTTAGCCTCACATCAAATGGAAAATATTTGTGCAGTCAAACCTGCTAAAATGGAAACTTCCTCTTTTAACGGAATCTTCCCTAAAATCACCTGTCTGAAACGGAAACCTGTCCAACACGGTAAAGGAAACGATTTTCCGCTCCCACGAAGACTTCTGACCTGTCCAAGACAGAAAGTGCCTGCACGTTCATCTTCAATCCTAATCAAAACTCCCCAAAAGTTTGTTCCTACTGGCTCAAACCTTTACCTCAACTGTTAGGCAAGGAAGGGGATAGCAAGGGTGTGGTTTGGTGAGGGTGGGAGGTTTGGATGCCATGAGCATTGCAGGTGGTTATCATGTTACGAGATGTGAGATTTGACCACAGCTTATCTTCAAGGTTCCAAGTGGCGCATTTCCCCAGCTGGCCAGAGGTGTGAAATTCTGCCACTGCCCGCCACTCTGATCTCCTGACCAGCTGAGGAAAAAGTTTCCTCTGACCGCCCTAACAGGCACACGCTAGTTATAGGTTCCTTTCTCACTTATTACATGTTACAAAAGGTTAAAAGGCTTTTGACTTTTCTTTAAACTGATTTCAAGTGCTAACATTAGCACTGCAAAATTGATGATGGCATTGGTTGATTGCGATTATTGCATTCACAGGAGAGTCTGTTTTAGGGTAAACCGCATTGATTAAAAGTAATACAATGTATTACATTAATGGGTGGGGCTAGAGGCAGCAACGAAGAAGTGCTTTGATCAAATCTTTTCTTTAATTTACCAAAGAGTAAACCAACCACATGCAGCAATGGCGATTAGTGGGTATAATATGTAAAACATATTTTGATTTTCCTTTCCTTTTTCAATTCCAGGCTCTGGCTATCAAGCAGACGGCACTGGTATGATCCGAGATGAAATAATCTCACAACAGGATGGGAGCGTAAGAGAATTTGATGTGGATGACAAAGCAAATCAGGACTTGAGGCGACGTCAGGGCCCAACAAAGATTCCAAAATCAGCTGAAAGGACTTTGTTAATATCTCAAGGGCCATCTGAGGGTTCAGAAAAGAGCAAGTCTATGTCAGTGCCTCTGACTGCTGCGTCAGATGGGGCAACAGATGATGGGACGATGTGGACACAGAACCAGCAAACCATTTTTGAGTGGGCTCTCAAGCAGTATCCTAAAGGCACCGAAAAAAGATGGGATCGAGTTGCAGAACAAATACCAGGAAAAACAAAGGTGAGTTTGTCACAGCAAAAGATGTGTCATACCATTTTGTTCTGATGTGTACGATTATAAGACAGAAGATCGATGCATAATCGGTCAAGTTTGTGGGGTTTTTGTTTACTTTGGTGCCTGTGACTTAAGACACAACACTTCAAGGCCAGTAAGGCCACAAGTCTACTTTTGCACACAAGACTGCTTAAAAAATGGCTAAGATGTGTCAGGCCAATATAGGCAGTATTGCTGTTGCCAGTCTACAAAGGGTAACTTAGAGACTGCAAAAGATTGCAATGTTTGTGAGAGTATAAGATATTACCATCTATATGATGATTGACAAAGGCAGTCCAATTTTTTTACTTTAATGGCAGTAGTCTTTTTAGTAATTATTAGAATTTCTGGTGCATCTCTTTGCACATAAAATTTGCTGGACAAATGCTCAATATCAATAGTGATTTTGTCTAGACATATTGCATAAGTATTTCAACATAAATTCTACTTATAGTTATTGCATCTATAATAGTATAAATCTCTGTGACCATGTTCACAATTTAATATTTTTATCTTTCTTCAAAGGGTTACTTTACCTTTCCATCTAATTTTTTTTTTTTAATGTTTTAAAGATGTAAATTCAAATTGTCCTTTTAAGTTTCTTAGTTGACTCCTGGTTCAGAATAATTTTCAGATTAAAGAATCAGATGGAGTTGAACATAATGATTTTGTAACAGTAAATAAAATGTGAGCAGTCCCTTCCTTTCATGTAAACATTGTTGATGTTTGTGTTTATCTCTGCAGGAGGACTGTGTTGCAAGGTTCAAGCTTTTGGCAGAGCTGATAAAGAAGAAAAAAATGGGACAGGATGGCAAAGATAGCTGATATCATGAGTAAATGTAGAATATTTGTAGATTTCCTTGTCTTTTACACTGTTTGAATATTGTTGCTGATATGACAGATTAGACATTTTATGACGGCTTTTTTAAAAATATCTCAATTTAGAGGCCAATCAGTACAGTGGTTTCTGACAATGGAGCAGCTGTATGAGATCCTATGCTTTTCATCCTACCATCAACACAGACAACAACTTAGGATGACTCTATTTTGAAATTCCCCTTAACTGTCATCTTGAGGTTGAAAAACCATGACAATAAACAGATCGTGACTAAGAGTGAAAATCACTTGTGGTCACTGTTTTTCATGAGAGAGGGTGAGTAGTAAATTAAGTTTGGATGTTAGAAATAAGTGTCTTCTCTCTGAGCTCCCAAGTTGGATTTGAACTTTACTTGAGTTCAAGAGTTTTATCAGAATCTGATAAGCAGTCACTTCCTCTCATCTTGCAATGGTATGTCCTCCACTCAGATCCAAATCTTCAGCTAAGATTGTGTTTTAGAACATGTGATGCCAGAATTGCCTGCTTAAATTTATGTATATATTCAGTAAATTATTTACTTTATGAGATGTCCACTTATAAAACAAGTATGGACGATTTACTTTCATTTGTCTCACTTTTTTCATTCTTTATTATTTCAAGAAATTTTAGCATGATCGTAGCTACATTTCTTGGTGGATGAATGAATGAAAATTCGTGTGGGAAAAGTTTTTATGTTCACGGGTTTGCAGCAACTAGAGGCAAATCATGACCACAGCTAGCGCAAATAGAAAAAAATATACAAATGGAGACCACAGTACCTGTTAATCTTGTCACCCAAGATGGACTTTCTTTGGCAATAACCAGTGTCTCATGTTAACCCCCCCCCCCCCAACCTTCGGTGCAAGATAACTGGGAGGTTTACTCATTTTGCATCTAAAATGCACTGCTACTAGTTAAGATTATTACTGTTTATGTCAGATGGTCACAGACATTACATCGTGTGGATGTAGAATCTTATAGACCATCGAAGATATACATTCACCAAGCATAGGGCACTTATTTTAACTTCTTTAGAAACTTAAATGAAAATGTTTTAGCCGTCTGTAATCATCTGATTCTCGCAGGACACTGAACTCACAACATGAGATGTGAATCTATGGGTCCATGAATGTGAAATTATCAATAGGGAATTGCTGTTTACACAGAGAAAAACAGATTAGCTGGGAACATTTTTCTTGCTCCTATACCTATAAACATTATCATCGTTGGAATAGAAGAATATCTGAAGTTGTTTTGGTCTACATCAAATTCAAAGCTGTGTTTTGTTGAATGTTTTATTTGAAGTGGAGGGAAAAAAAGCTTCAATCAGCACATGTCTACATGTTGTTAAGGATTTAGATGCAAAGATTGATTTACCCATTTTTTCTTATTTGCAGTTTAGCACAAAAATACTCCTTTTGCAGTGTACAGCTATCCATACAGTAGTGTGTGCCAGCATCATCAAAAATCCAAAGGTGGCGTTTCTCAGTTTTTGTATCTAAACCCTTCACATATATTCTGACACTTTGTAGGGAGTCATCATGTTCTCTTTTCTTTAAACTTTTGTTTTCTTCCTCATTTCATTCAGTGCTATTCTCATGATTGCTTACAAAACATCCTCAGTTGCATTTTTTAGAACTGGTGAAAGCTTTCAAATACAATTGTTTTCTCCATTCTGTGGTGCAAAATGCATTCTCTTCTTATTTTGTCCATAATATCTGTGTTGGTTTTTCATGGTATCTACAAAATGTTCTGTTTAATGTTGAAGAAGATGAAACTTGTTATGGCTAATCCATTACTTTTGTCAAACCAATTGTTGGTGTTTTTGTGTATATGTTGTTATGCATGTTTTAATGTCTAAATGCATACGAGTCATTTGACACTAATGTTTTGTTGACATGAAGTTTTGGGGATTTTTTTCAGATTCTCTTCTTTGTTGGTGGTACGGGGTGGGCGGATAGCTCTCTGCCATTATATCATGGCTAATCAAAAAGGTCAAAGCAACAAAACCAAATAGTGTTTGTATGAATATGCCACTGCAAGGGCATCATCTAAGATTTGCATTTGGAATAGAATACTGTGCCATTGCTTGAGTGAAAACAATTTGTCGATGCCCGAAGAATTTCCTTGTCTCATACTGCCACTTGTCGTCGGCATATTCACACTGCATTTGGTTTAGGATCTTCACAGTAATTGGAACATCGCTGGTGAAGTGATGAAACCATCCAACCCACAACTGGAAAATTTTACTTTAACTGCAAAATACTCAGGTATTCACTTGGAAAAATGTTTTGCCAACCCAAGCTGGTGCAGATAAATGAAATCCCTCTATTGTCCACAGTAAAAAAATGTTAAAAATACTGGAAAAAGAAATGAATTGAAAATAACATTGTCCTAAAAACAGTGGGTTACGAGGTTTCATCATGCACCAGTGACATGTTGAACCAAGATTTCTTCTCCCTCCTCTTCACTTTGCAGAGTGATACTGACTATCAGTGATTGTTAAGGACATAAATCATGTAAGTTTTGTCACCCTATTTAACTTACAGTTTTTTATCTATTCCCTACAATGTGAAGATCTGTGATGATCATGTTTTGTTATCCCTGTCATGTTGAGCTTCATTTGTACCATAGGAAGGAATCTATAAAGTGTGTTCCTGAAATGCATGATTGCATGATGAACAAAAAGAGTTTATTAAGACTTACGTTATGTCTCTTTAACTTATTAATGTTAGGAATTATCAAGGCCATACAGAAAATTGTTTTCTCAAATCAATGAGAGTTTTATCTGTCATTAACAACCAAGGTGACACAAAATAGCCTACAAAGGCTGTTGAACTGTAGTATCCCTTGATCATATTTAGGACAATTCTTTTTAAAGCCAATGTACTCATTTGCTGTTTTAAAAATTTATCAACCAATGGCAGATGATTAGGAATTTCATGCATGTGCTTCCAAGGATAACATGGTAATTACGAGTCATAATAAAGTAGCATAGTGTAGAGAAGGTCACAGATAAAAAGGGCTTGTGTAGTTAAAGTTCATATCCGTTCTTTGGATATCATGGTAGGCTACACGTCCTTCTTAACTGTAAAAAAGAATTATTGGCATGATGGTGAATAATACCAGGATTTTTGTTTTCCCAAAGTATTTAATTCTTGAGTACTTGGCTTAAGTGAGAGAGTGAAATAAATACATTATACATGGTATCTGTAAAAGCCTAAAAGACATTGTATTGTCGGATTCGTCTTCCGCACCATAATTACACAGTGACTCTAGGATAGAAGATGCTACTCTTGCTACTACTATTGTAACTTGTCATTCAGTCATTACAGATGAAAATCAAACCAAACCATTTTGCTTGTAGTATGTTGTTTTTAAGTGACACTTCAGTGCTTTATTATATTTTGATGCCATCTTCAAATACATGTATTTACAGTTTTTTTGTGTATTTCTAACCATGACTGTGCTGTTAGAAAATAACTGTATGAAAGTAGACACATATGTTGATTGAAGTGTTGCTGTAACTTGTGATGTCAGGTATAGCTAGATAATGCCCAGATGACAGTATTGTGACATAGTCATGTAGGATATGCATTACCTTAAATCCCTACACAAGTAACTCCTCTTTGCAATGGAAACAAAGAAGCTGATTCCAAAAATCTATTTCTTTTGGTATGATGAGATTTGATTAGATCAGACGAATATGTGTGAGCATTTCCTGTGACCATGACATTTCCTTTGATATTGGAGGCTTGCCAAATTAAGATGATGGTGCAGTAACATTTCTATTTTCAAAATTCAGAAATTGCATTTTAAGTGAAGACAGCAATAATATATATATACATATATAGATAATGCTTCTCCTCAATAAATAGATAGGAATTTAACTGTTTTATCTATTTGTATAATTATCATGACTTTATGACATGTACTAAATTAGTATTTCCCTTTTATCATTGTCCTGCTTTTGTTATAATAAAAGCCATTGATTACCGGCGCTGTGGTGTAATGGTTAGGCTCTTCGCCTGTCATGCGGAAGACCCCGGTTCGATCCCCGATCGCGGAC